>LBNU01022879.1:209394-259874 GCA_014162995.1 Artemisia annua
ATCCGACTCATGTTTCTTAAGACGTTCAAGCATGTTACCATTTGGAGTATTGCCAGTTTTTTTAAGCCTAACATCGATAAACATCCACCCACAACAATTAATAGCAAACCAACCAATAAATAATCAATAACTAGGTTTCATTATTCCTAGGCAAACACAAACAAACCTAGCCCAGCATGTTAAAGGAAAGAAAAGCATCCGATATAATCAAACAACACATAGACATATTGAATGATTAAAGGATAACTTATCTTCAATTAATCATGGAAGAAAAGAGGGTTTGAAACCTCAAAATAGCTGCAAAAGTCGACTAGGGTTCGTACCCTAAGTTCCTACCAAAAGTCCTCCTTTAATGAATGACAAAATGAAAAATATATATAGATTTACACTGGTGACGGCGTCACCTTATGGGTCCTGACGCCGTCACCTCGCCGTGATTAGCGTTTCTTGATTGCCTAGATCCACTTCTGACGCCGTCTGGTTGGAATTGGTTCTGGGCCGTCTCTCTTTGTTTTATAACGTGACGGCCTTGGTGAAATTACACGTGACGCCGTCACGTGTAAATGCCTTGAAAACTTTCTGGCCCGTCTAGTGTAAAAGTATCCACCTCTTCTTTCAATGAGTGACGGCGTCACCTTGTAGAGCTTGACGCCGTCAGGTACTGTTTCCAGCTTAGATTCTTGACTTTGTCGTTTTCTGCACTTTTATGCTCCAAAAACGTTCAAAATGCTTCCTTTTCCAAAATTCCTCTTTAAAGTACATAAATTCACAAAAGAAACGATTTAAGGCAATAATTGATCATATATTCACGACTTAGGGCTTAAATGACCCCTTAAAATCGTGACACTTTTCGTCTCATCAACACGTGCAGCCTCAATTGCTTTCTTCCCCATCATCTTGGATTTTAGAGACCAATCAAAAGTTTTGTTGAATCTTGAAAGTATAATTTCTTGAACTTCTGTATAGAACTTCTCAGTATTTGCCACCACAAGATTCTATGTCAATTTTCCCTAAACCCGATACATTAAATTGACGAATATGGAGGACCCTCGATGAGTTTGACTTCAGTGGCTTATTTCAGGCATGTGTATCTAATGATTTACAAATCCTAACAATATATTGCATTACAACCCCCAGTATAATACACTTAGAACAGTAAAACAAATTCACCATGATCTCTAAATATACCCAGTGAAGGTTGTTGAGGCAACATTGACGAGATTTCCTAATGTTTTAATGATATCAAATAATCCTTTAAAATACATAAAATTACAAACACTAGCCAAAGTTCCCCGACTCACATGTCTGCTCCTGGCGCGCTACCCATGCGTCAACGCGTGGGCGACGCGCCAGGCTTCTGTGAATGTCGGGACGAATTTTGAAAGTCGGCTTTCCCCTTACCCGACAAATGTGGATCTTTCAATTCAGGTATGAATATGCTATATGCTTAATTGAGAACACTCGAAACGAGTTTCGGGATTAGAGAGATCCTACTTTTAAAATACCCACTTACGGGAAAACACCAACTCATGTTTTCTAACTCTCGCCTCTAGCCAAGGCTTTTCTAAACCTAGGGAGCTTATATATTTCACGTAATATCAAGAGAAAGCATTCATATGCTCATAGCCCATTCTTACGTCTTCTCTAATCACGCAACGGGTTTACTCCCTTATTGGTCAATCTAAGTCAAAGGTCACTTTGCGTAAACGCATCCTTTCCCGCATGGGATATGCTTTACATCAAGGCAAAGCACTTGGCTTGTTTGTACCAAGGTGTTACTTGAGAACGTCGAGTTGTGGAAAGTCACGAGTTATGAGATTATGGATTCTCGACGTTGAATTACTTGAGATTATAAGTAACCGTTGATTTTCTCAACTCATAATCACAATTGTCTAAACCTTTTTCTTTCTTAATGACAATTGGATTATTTTTTAATCTCCTCTTAATTACATTTTACATAACCAAATCTTATCCCCAACAATTTCTAAATATTCCCTTACACCTCTTACACTTTTACATCTTTGACTTCACAAACTCCCACACAAAGATTCCCCTTTTACAATATTCCCCTCTACTTTATACATTCCCCATATACACTTTTCTACACACACATACTTTCACATACAACTCACATACACATACCTTTTCTTTCAAAATACACACACTTCACTCACACACCCTTCTTCACACACACAAGGCTCCCCATCTAATCATCTTACAAATTCCTTACATTCTTACACACATCATATCCAACCAACTTATTCCTTACACTTCCAACAACTTTATTTTCAAAATACACACACTACACTCACAACCATCTCTTCTCTACACACACTAGCCAACTCACCCTTAGGCTCTCCATCACATCATCTTTTATATTCCTTACACACATCTCATCAAACCTTATATTCCCTTACACATACAACTCACCCTTACACACATCCCATCCTTCCAACATATATTCCCTTATACACTTACACACTCTTAATCCTAACCATCCATTTCAAACAAACACATCTCAACCATCCATTTCTCCTTCCTCCCCAAGAAATGGAATATTCTCTAGCATATTCTTCTCTAACCCAACCATGGTTACTTTCCTTACTCAACCATGGTTATCTCTTAACTTTTCACCAACATCCATACTTTCTCTCCAAGGAAGGAATATTCCCTTGGATATTCTCTCTTAACCCAACCATGGTTCATCTAACCCAACTATGGTTAGTTCTCTACACACACACATTCTCACCCAACCATGGTTAACTCTTAACCACACCAAGGATGGAATATTCCCTTGGATATACCGTTAACCTAACCATGGTTTACTCTCTACACACTCTTCTAACCTAACCATGGTTACTTCTTAACCCAACCTCTCACACTCTTCCCTATAAAGGAATATCCCATGGCATATTCTCTTCTCTCTTTTATGCCATGTGAGGAATACCCATTCTACCCCTACCCAATTATATCTTCTTTCTTTCTATCTTTGATAATTGGCTATTTGAGTTGGTAAACCTTAGATTGATTAATGTTAAGGTTTAGTGTGTGAAGTACAATTGGGGGTTAAGCAAGGGTAGGTATTTACAAGACCAACACCCAACACTTAGGAAAATTCTACAGTGACTCTGGCGCGTCACCCACGCGTTGACGCGTGGGCAATGCGCCGGTCTCGGTAAAATATTCCCAAGTTTGGGTGTTGGCCTATAATTACCCCCTTGGCTCTTGTATTCCTCACCCCTTGCCATTATTCTTTCTCTCTATATTCTTTCTCTCTAATCCTCTAATTTATCTTGTGTTCTTGATCTTTCACATTAACATCATTTGAAAGAACACATCTCCTTGAAAGGGAAGAATCACAAGAACCTAATCCACTCTTGTGATTGTGTCGAGGGTCTTCTTCTCTATACCCTTTCTATTAGAATCGAGTCACTAGGTTAGGTTAGGGCTTGATTCAAAGAAACAACATTCTATAATTCTATTTGGTTGTAAGGGAAGTCTTATGTCTTAGTGACCAAGCCTAGATCATTGGGGATCTAGTTGGGGTTTGATACTTCTGATAGGAAGTCTTAGTGGTAAGTCGAATCACGAGATTCTTTTAGGTGGTTTCCTAGGGAGGAATAACGTTGGGGAGTAGCTCTTCTTAGTAAGCACCGATCTTAGTGCATATTAGTGGAGTGAAGTTGTAACGGTTTGTAATCCACCGAAAGGATTATACTAGAGTAATAGTATCGGTGTCGTGGATTCGCAACTGGACGTACGGATGTTATAAACCCCCATCCTAAACCAGTATATATCGTGGTGTCTCTTTACATGCTTTATATACTTTGTTTGTGTTTGTGGTTGTGATTATTGTTGTATAACCACTTGATGATCTTTAAGGCTTAAAGTTAATAAACTTTGAAAAAGCCGAAAAGACCGTATTCACCCTCCCCCCCCTCTACGGTTCTACAAAGGTCATCCGGATAATCTAACTTGCAAGATAAATGTAGAAAACCCAAACTTCTTTCTTATATCATATGAAATTGTAACTATATCGATAACAGTTATAACTTATCAAAGTAATCACATCACATATAGAGCTACTTTGACAATTGCAGGCACTATGAGCCCATTATCTCTTAATTCATTCATACTATAATCTAACTGGTAGGAAAGTATTTAAGCTAACGGATTGTATTTATTTGATACCATAATGAGGAAAGAATTGTCTTGTAAAATCGATAGAGTCAACAAACTAAAATTAAAATAACGTCTCAAAGAATTTTCAAATAGCTATAAATATACAATCTGTAACCACATAAGTATAATGATTTGTGATTTCCTATAAGAAACTTACATTAAAAAAACCAAGAATTGATATTGTGAACATACCTGGTTTGAAGGTTTTTTGAAGGTGATATGATGATTTGAAGGTTTTTTGGCTTACCTGGTTTCCCAAATGTGAACATAATAACGTAAGGATCACTACTCTTGACATCTCGGATAGCAAGGTCACTCTGCCTTTGACTACATTGACCCTTATAAAACCAATAAATCCGACCATACCTACCTATATCAAGCATAAAAAAAATAAGTTTTCTGATGCAAACTGTGATAGTACAGAAGAATAAAACTTCCACGTGGTGTCTATTTTTGAAATTCGTATTCACAACAGAGAAAATTGATTTGACTGCACAATAATACCCTTATTCAAGTCAAAATGTCAGAGTGACTGTTTGGAAATGAATTTACTTATGAATGGGTGGATTCGGGTTAGGGGTCAAAAAGGAACTGACAAATGGTTCAAACTGGCCTAACATCATGCAAAGTTTATTTTAAATGGTTAAAGCCTCCTAATCATCATATTAAAAAAATTAGATTATCAATGAAATAATATAACGTATTGTGAATTTTAACCCACCAAGTATTTACATCAATAATTTAGTAGTTTTGCATAAAAGTGTTTAAGATCAAGGAAATATGACTCCACTCGATCCGCTATGACCTCCATAATGACATTACATGTTTTGATTCCAAAACCCTTTAGACCCGCAACCCCCATAACAGAATTGCAAGTTTTTAGTTGACCACTTGTCCTTGTAAGCAAAAGCACAAGCATAAAAATAAAAAATAACAAACGACACACACCATGTAACTCATATACTATCACATTAGCATAAAAAATGAATCACCTTTGAAGTTTGAGCAGTACTAAGGAGGTGTTTGGGTTAGCTTACTTTTTGTGACTTATGAGCTTATTGCTTGTTTTAAGAAATAAGCTCTACTTGATTAGCTCATAATCTATAAAAATGGACTTCTTAGCTTTTTCAATATCAAATAAGCTACAAATATAAACTTATCCAAACACCCCCAATTGAAGCAAAATCTCGAAAATGGCCAAGCATCAAAACGACGATTGTTAATAAATATTAGGCTATTACTAACTCAGTCCATATGGTTGTCAAAGCAAACAAATAAATCTTAATGATCGAAAAGTTCAAACTTTGCATATGTGGCCCATCTTTAATATCTTTAATATATCAAGGATGAACTATAAAAATAGTAAACAAACTAAATGGGTTGAGATTGACCTACCTGTAAGGACACTGATTCTTTATGCAACCAAATTGTTTTCACCAAATTTAAGAGATGTCCAAGCCGGATTTCAACTTTCGTTGTGGGTGCAGCGCGTCTGCATGAGCTGCAGCCAATATATACACACGGATGTTGGCCATCCTGTTTGAGGGGCTTAATCATTATTGAAGCAAGAGTAGTAGTTTTTTTCAGTAATAATAATGTTTATTTTTTCTTTTTTCGATATATATACATGTCGAATCACGATAACAACAACGCAACTCATTGACCCAAAGCGGCAAATACTAAATCTTTGTAGACATTTTAAGGGCTTAAATAATTGGCCCAAATCTTGAATAATGTATGGTCAACAATAAACAAAAGAGTAACTCAATTAGAATAAATTACAAATGATTTCATCAGATTCACGATTTTTTTTTAAAATTAGTCATCTTCGAAACAATGATAATCACACGATTTTAAACTTTATCTGAGTTTAACTGGAGATTTCAACACACACAAAAAAAAATAATAATAATAATAATAAATAAAACAAAAAAAACAAAAAAAAAAAAAAAAACCTTAAGATTTTCTTTAACAGCTCATACCTTTTTGCATTTCACATCAGCCACTTTAACCCTATCTGTTCTTTTACCCCGCTTGATCCGATTTGCAACATATTTTAGTTCTGCAATTAGCAACTTTTTAGATGGACTGATTCAAGCTTTGTACTTTTACATCTTCATCATGTTTAGCAGTTAAGGATGACTTTGCCTCCTTAGCTGCCATATTACCATTAACATGTGATTTTACCAATTTTCAACGTGAGTTGGATCCTCAACCGTGAAAAAAGTGGTGATTATATTAGTTAAAATCATTCAAAGGAAGAGATCCTTACTGTTATTACAAAACCGCCAACCGTTCACATTGAGATAATAAGAATTGCTTAGGTTTAAGGTCGGCAAAAAAACATACTATTGTTGCAATGGCTTGTCCAACTGCCACATCCAATAACCGTTTAGGTACCAGTATGTTCGCTTGGCACCTATAATAGGGTCTCCATTATGAATTGAGATATTCCTAGGTAACTCAAATAGAAAATGTCAAGAATGTTGATAGTGTAATGAATGTTTGGGTACATAAGGTCTAATCTATATAAAAGATTAGACGCTAATAGTGAACAAAAATATGTATATATTAGCATGAATCACTGAAATAAACAGTTTAAAGGAGTGTTTGGACGTGTGTTATCAAAATGATGATGTGTTCGAATATTTTGAATAATTTTTGTGGTCGNAATAATGTTTATTTTTTCTTTTTTCGATATATATACATGTCGAATCACGATAACAACAACGCAACTCATTGACCCAAAGCGGCAAATACTAAATCTTTGTAGACATTTTAAGGGCTTAAATAATTGGCCCAAAGCTTGAATAATGTATGGTCAACAATAAACAAAAGAGTAACTCAATTAGAATAAATTACAAATGATTTCATCAGATTCACGATTTTTTTTTAAATTAGTCATCTTCGAAACAATGATAATCACACGATTTTAAACTTTATCTGAGTTTAACTGGAGATTTCAACACGCAAAAAAAAAAAAAATAAAAAAAATAAAAAAAAAACCTTAAGATTTTCTTTAACAGCTCATACCTTTTTGCATTTCACATCAGCCACTTTAACCCTATCTGTTCTTTTACCCCGCTTGATCCGATTTGCAACATATTTTAGTTCTGCAATTAGCAACTTTTTAGATGGACTGATTCAAGCTTTGTACTTTTACATCTTCATCATGTTTAGCAGTTAAGGATGACTTTGCCTCCTTAGCTGCCATATTACCATTAACATGTGATTTTACCAATTTTCAACGTGAGTTGGATCCTCAACCGTGAAAAAAGTGGTGATTATATTAGTTAAAATCATTCAAAGGAAGAGATCCTTACTGTTATTACAAAACCGCCAACCGTTCACATTGAGATAATAAGAATTGCTTAGGTTTAAGGTCGGCAAAAAAACATACTATTGTTGCAATGGCTTGTCCAACTGCCACATCCAATAACCGTTTAGGTACCAGTATGTTCGCTTGGCACCTATAATAGGGTCTCCATTATGAATTGAGATATTCCTAGGTAACTCAAATAGAAAATGTCAAGAATGTTGATAGTGTAATGAATGTTTGGGTACATAAGGTCTAATCTATATAAAAGATTAGACGCTAATAGTGAACAAAAATATGTATATATTAGCATGAATCACTGAAATAAACAGTTTAAAGGAGTGTTTGGACGTGTGTTATCAAAATGATGATGTGTTCGAATATTTTGAATAATTTTTGTGGTCGATACTCCATCGGTTGACACAATCTTATCTCTCATAAAATAGCCATAACGCTATCAAATGAAAGTTGGACTTGAGCAACTAACAACTTACCCATGACCCATTTCATATCAAAACACTATGTTAAAATCACAATAATCACACGAAAGGATGTGCTTTTTATATTGAAATTGAAAGGCTAAGTATATCTACAAATACAAAGGGATAATAAGTATAGGCAAAAAGAAATATAACATACTCTCTAAAAAACTGCAGTAAACTAAATTGCAAGAACTCCTTCTCATCTTTCAATGTAACTAACAGGAAACCAATCTGTTTTCACTTTGCATTCATGATTGAATGATTGAATTCAGGGTGCCTATGTAGATTTTTTCAAGTATTCGCATAAACGTTTGTGATTTGAAATGCTATCAATGTTTCTTTTTAGTCGGACATTTTATCATACAGTTGGTGTTCAACTTTAACCATAGCATTGAAATAAACTGACAATCATAAGAAATCAAAATTGAACTCATTATAAAGGAAACAAACAAAAACTAAACCAAGACTAACCTTTTTATTCTGCGTCACCAGTTTTTTTATTATGGATAAAAACGAATGATGAAAATCGGTATCAAGAAGAACCTATAAAAAGATAGTCAAGATAATATCAAGAAGATGTTCTAAACAATCAGACTAAACAAACTAACATAAACTAAAACTTACAGGATTAAAGCTAATTTATTAACAATGCTCGCCTCCGTGTTTCATAGTACATGAAGAAGATCAGCGAATTAAACCTGCAAGATTAAAAGAAAAACTATAATTCTTGAATCGGTGAGATCATTGTGGAGCAATTGACACTGAATATTGATTAGGGATTTAGAGAGGGAGCGTATTTTTTTTAGGATGAATTATTTTTGATTGATTGTAACCGATTACATTGAATGAATTAACATTAGATGAATGAATATGTGTTTAATGGTTTACAAAAATAGGATTTAAGAGTATAGTTGAGTGTTTAAACAAAAGAGTGATTGTTATAAATAGATCTATTGGGGGTGACTCCCCTGTTCGGTTGGCCAGACGGGTCAATGCGAACGTATACCATATCGGATTGCCGAGTGTATTGGGATAAACACTCGCTTTGGGCCCCTTTATTTTATGTACTATTATAGCATACGGAACTGTTGTAGCTTCGGTTGCATGACTTAGTGCTAGCGTAATAGTCTTTGTGTTGTGGTCCATTTGTGCTGATTTACTATAAACCTGTAAACTCGCCAGCGTTTGCTGGCCTTTTAGCATGTTTTTCTCAGGTGTTTAGTTTATGATGATGTTGAAGGCATGGCATGGCATGGTCATAACTTATTCTAAAGTGTTTTTACACATTATCTGACCTTTTGTATTGGGACCAACTTGTTTTATTGGGTGGAACTTTCAGTACTAAAACTTTATGTAAAACTATTTAAGTTCTCTGAATGTAAACTTTTAAAACGGATTTGATGATCCGTTCTCTATATATGTGTGTTGTGATTCCATGAAGTAGCACCCCATGACCCGAATGCTTCCGCTAATCCAGATTTGGGAGTATTACAGATTGGTATCAGAGCGTTAGTTATAGAGAACTAGGTACATATAAACCCTAAACTATAACCACTTTTACAAAAACGTTTCCTTATGACCGCCACACGCATGCCTGCGTTGTTTGCCATGACATAACTGCTATTTGCCTTATATGATTTAGTGTTACACTGATTCGTCCTCAACGGTCAACTAAAATCAACCACGGATGTGGTCAACAAAAGTCAAACAATTTAAGGACCAATACTAACCAAGAGGAGTATAGAGTTTTCCCGGGTCGTTATGTCCCGACGAGGAAGTGAATTGTATCAAAAACGAATTTGTGATCGAGCGATAATGAACGAGAATGGGTTTATGAATGATTAGACTACGAGAATATGAATAAAATTAACTGGACAAAGCTATATAAACAAACACGTAAAGCAGAAGAACTTAGAAACGTTTAAAAACTAAAAACGCGCGTTTTAATTAAAAATAACGTCTACGCNTTTGACTTGAGCAACTAACAACTTGCCCATGACCCATTTCATATCAAAACACTATGTTAAAATCACAATAATCACACGAAAGGATGTGCTTTTTATATTGAAATTGAAAGGCTAAGTATATCTACAAACACAAAGGGATAATAAGTATAGGCAAAAAGAAATATAACATACTCTCTAAAAAACTGCAGTAAACTAAATTGCAAGAACTCCTTCTCATCTTTCAATGTAACTAACAGGAAACCAATCTGTTTTCACTTTGCATTCATGATTGAATGATTGAATTCAGGGTGCCTATGTAGATTTTTTCAAGTATTCGCATAAACGTTTGTGATTTGAAATGCTATCAATGTTTCTTTTTAGTCGCACATTTTATCATACAGTTGGTGTTCAACTTTAACCATAGCATTGAAATAAACTGAAATCATAAGAAATCAAAATTGAACTCATTATAAAGGAAACAAACAAAAACTAAACCAAGACTAACCTTTTTATTCTGCGTCACTAGTTTTTTTATTATGGATAAAAACGAATGATGAAAATCGGTATCAAGAAGAACCTATAAAAAGATAGTCAAGATAATATCAAGAAGATGTTCTAAACAATCAGACTAAACAAACTAACATAAACTAAAACTTACATGATTAAAGCTAATTTATTAACAATGCTCGCCTCCATGTTTCATAGTACATGAAGAAGACGAAAGATCAGCGAATTAAACCTGCAAGATTAAAAGAAAAACTATAATTCTTGAATCGGTGAGATAATTGTGGAGCAATTGACACTGAATATTGATTAGGGATTTAGAGAGGGAGCGTATTTTTTTTTGGGATGATTTATTTTTGATTGATTGTAACCGATTACATTGAATGAATTAACATTAGATGAATGAATATGTGTTTAATGGTTTACAAAAATAGGATTTAAGAGTATAGTTGTGTGTTTAAACAAAAGAGTGATTGTTATAAATAGATCTATTGGGGGTGACTCCCCTGTTCGGTTGGCCAGACGGGTCAATGCGAACGTATACCATATCGGATTGCCGAGTGTATTGGGATAAACACTCGCTTTGGGCCCCTTTATTTTATGTGCTATTATAGCATACGGAACTGTCGTAGCTTCGGTTGCATGAGTTAGTGCTAGCGTAATAGTCTTTGTGTACATACTTACTTGTGGTCCATTTGTGCTGATTTACTATAAACCTGTAAACTCGCCAGCATTTGCTGACCTTTTAGCATGTTTTTCTCAGGTGTTTAGTTTATGATGATGTTGAAGGCATGGCATGGCATGGTCATAACTTACTCTAAAGTGTTTTTACACATTATCTGACCTTTTGTATTGGGACCAACTTGTTTTAATGGGTGGAACTTTCAGTACTAAAACTTTATGTAAAACTATTTAAGTTTTCTGAATGTAAACTTTTAAAACGGATTTGATGATTCGTTCTCTATATCTGTGTGTTGTGATTCCATGAAGTAGCACCGCATGACCCGAATGCTTCCGCTAATCCAGATTTGGGAGTGTTACAGATTGGTATCAGAGCGTTAGTTATAGAGAACTAGGTACATATAAACCCTAAACTATAACCACTTTTACAAAAACATTTCCTTATGACCGCCACACGCATGCCTGCGTTGTTTGCCATGACATAACTGCTATTTGCCTTATATGATTTAGTGTTACACCTTACTGCTTTCGAGTACTTGTACTTAATATATATGATATAAGTATTTTCCTATACTTACACATACCGTACCGTATTTGTCACATACTATGCCTCCACACTTTGATATTCACGAGCCAATCCTATCTGCTGGACAGACCTCTCCTGCTAGACAGCTTGTACCCTCACCTGACGATCCCTACATGGAGGTTGTGTAGGCACATCACTCAATAGATATTCCCACATCCACCTAGCTCACATCCACTATTCCCACAGACCCAGTATCCACCTCTTCATTTCTTCATCGTTGTGCCTCGGCACACAGATCCTCACCTATACAGATGATGTGCTACAACGTGTGCAAGTTTTAAAATATATAAAACATGATTTTACCTATTAACTAATTAGCACATATAAGCAAGTATACTCGTCCATAATAATAAAGGTGGGTAATTCGAGATTGTCCCAAGGGATTTGTGGTGATTGTGGTTTATTATAGCAAGCATTTATAAAAAGGGTTGTCAATCCAATTTAACGAAAATTCAATAGTAACAAAGATCAATCAATAAAAACATATACTTGTATGTAATTCATAACCAAATTGTATACAGTATTCATATAAGTTTGGTGTAAACTTGCAATGATGCACAAATCTAATGTAAATGATTTACAATCAATGGTTTATATCATGGAAAATCATTGTTAAGAATTCGACCAATTAGTTAACCCTTTCGGCCCATTTAACCAATTTGATAATTCTTTTGGAACTCCATTTGTTTGAAAATGTTTCTTATCTAATTTGTTCTTATGAGTCCTTTCGGCCATATCTTGTGATGAAATCGTTTCAAGTCTATTTCAATGAGTAAACATGATGGTTGTCACACATCATGCTCCATACTAATTCGTGCACTAATGTTTTGGAATAAAAACAAAAAGAAAATCCTTTCAGCCTTTTTATTCTTTAAATGTTATTACCAACAAATTAAGCAAGACTAGATGTTATTTCAACAAACTCATAAAACAAGAAAGATTCTCATGCATCATTTAGATAAAAACACTCATACAATAGTTACATCATACACACAAGTATACCAACAATTACTCCATAATATCAATCATAACGAAACACAAGTAACAAACATAACTTTCATAAAACTTAAACTAACAGTAGTTCATTGCAAATGAAATAAGATATACCTATCTTTAGAGTTACAAGAACTAGATTCACGGAACTATAGCAACCACGCTCCTCCAATTGCCTAATATGACCCGTAAACAACTCTAAACTAGAACTAAATGTTGGGAATTAAACACTAACAGTTTGTACTGCCAGGCTTGCAATCAACACTGCTGAAGATTACACTAACAGTACTAATTGTGTTAGTACTGCTAGTACAAGAAGTTTGTACTGCTTATGTGCTGAAGATAAAGATCGAAGATACGTTTGAAGATAATTGTATAATAGATTGAATGTATATCTTATACATATAGATTGATTGTATCTAGATAGTTAACTTATACAGGACTCCTTGTGCTATAAAAGGAGGTCCTAGGTTAGATGTTAAGTACGTATCTTTTATTAAGCTTCAAGGTTGTAACCCTAGTGGTAAGTTAGATCACTCGTATTATTATCAATAATATTGAAGCGTTTTGGTTAACATCTTTATTCATACATTCATACATTGTTTCATTACTTTACTATTACATCAATCACAAAATTCTAAGTGTCAAGTAGTAAATTCCGCGTGCTATTTGATATTAACTCAAAGTATCCTCAACATATTATCCGTGTGTTTAGATCCTCACAAGTGGTATCAGAGCCAGATTTCTGATACTTTGATTTAGAAGATCCAACTGAAGAACTCTTTATTCCCAATAAAGTTAATGGACATGGAGACTACTCAAACATCAACCATTGTAAGTTGCCATTGATAAAGCAGAATGAGTACGAGATGTAGAGGCTAAGGATTGAGCAGTATTTTATGATTCAGGACTATGCTCTATGGGAAATCATAGAGTATGTCAATTCCTTTAAGCCAAAGATCACTGAAACAACTGAGAATTGTGTTAAAACAGAAATCAGTGACAACACTCCTGTCACTGCAGAAGAAAGGCTACAAAGGAAGAATGATCTCAAGGCAAAGAGTATGCTACTTATGGCACTTCCTAATGAGTAACTGTTGACTTTCAGCAGTTACCCAGATGTAAAGACTTTGTTTGCAGCTATTACTGAAAGATTTGGTGGTAATGAAGCCACCAAGAAAACTCAGAGAACTTTGCTGAAGCAGTCCTATGAAAACTTTAGTGCTACAAGCACTGAATCACTTGATCACATCTTAAACAGACTACAGAATATTATCAGCCAACTGGCTGTACTAGGTATTGTAATTTCTCAGGAAGATGTCAATATGAAGTTCTTAAGAAGCTTGCCTGCAGAGTGGAATACACATGTAGTTGTGTGGAGCAATAAGCCTGAGATTGAGAAGATGAGATTCAATGATTTTTACAACAATTTCAAAATTGTTGAAAAACAGCTAAAGAAGACTGGAAGCACAAGTTCTAGTTCTGGGAACATGGCATTTGTCTCTGCTCCTAGCAATAGCAGTCCAAAGGAGATCAATATGGCTTCAGGAGTTAGTACTGCTAACCCTAGTGTTTCTACTGCTAGTGCATAAGTTACTACTGCTGGAATAGGAGATGCTACATTCTATGATTTCTTAACAAGCCAAGCCAGTGGATCTCCGCTATCTCATGAAGATCTTGAACAGGTAGATGAAGATGACTTAGAAGAGATGGACATTAAGTGGCAAGCTGCACTGCCGAGCATAAGCGCAAAGAAGTTTTGGCAGAAAACAGGGCAGAAGATTACCATCAGTGGTAATGATACAACTGGCTTTGACAAATCAAAGGTGGAGTGCTTCAACTGTCACAAGTTGGGACACTTTACCCGAAAGTGTAGAAGGCCAAAGCAGCAGGACAACAGAAGCCAAGGGTATAGAAGTAAGCAGGACAATAGGAAGGAGGTGACTGTGGAAGAGCCTTCCTCAAAGGCTATGTTGGCTATAGATGGTGTCAGTTATGATTGGAGCTTCATAGCTTATGAGGAAGAAGTGACAACAGAGAAAGCTATGGTGGCTACAGAGATGGCACTAATGGCATTTTCTAATTCTGAGGTACATTCTGTTAAAGATTGTTCAAAATATTGTTTGGCCTTAAAAGACTATGAAAAACTAATTAAGGAACAATATGATGAATTAAGAATTGAGCTTAACCAATCAAACTTTAATCTAGCAAATCATAAAAGAGGGTTAGCTGCATCGGAAGAACAAATCATTTTTTATAAACAGAATGAAACTAACTTCTCTGAAGATATAGCTGTTTTAAAAAGGGATTTAGGATACAAAGATGCTGAAATCAACGTACTTAAGTATGACTTAGAAAAACTTAAGCAACAAAAGGATAATATACAACTTATTGTTGACACTCTGGAATATACATCTAAAGGTGTTCAGAAAATTATAGAGAGTCAGCTTGTTAATAAAGCTAAATCAAGCTTGTTAATAAAGCTAAATCAGGCCTAGGATATAAGTTAGTCCCACCTCCTCATAGAGAGCTTACCGCAATGATTAAAATAATAGTTGCTTAAATGAAGAAAAATCAAAGAAAACCTTTGTTTGCAACTATAAATTGTTTTTTTGTTTCTGTTTATGGAATATACTTGAACCAACCTTTTCATTTGGTCTTAAATGCAGGCAAAGTCCTTTCCAATGGCTGATTGAAGTCAAACACTGGCTGCTAGACAAGTTGCAAGGGCGTAGACAAAAGGGAAGGTTTTTGCTATAGTCTTCTAGTGTTATAATCAATTGTTAATCTAGTATAATTAACAATTAATAATTATANAGTGCTACAAGCACTGAATCACTTGATCACATCTTAAACAGACTACAGAATATTATCAGCCAACTGGCTGTACTAGGTATTGTAATTTCTCAGGAAGATTTCAATATGAAGTTCTTAAGAAGCTTGCCTGCAGAGTGGAATACACATGGAGTTGTGTGGAGCAATAAGCCTGAGATTGAGAAGATGAGATTCAATGATTTTTACAACAATTTCAAAATTGTTGAAAAACAGCTAAAGAAGACTGGAAGCACAAGTTCTAGTTCTGGGAACATGGCATTTGTCTCTGCTCCTAGCAATAGCAGTCCAAAGGAGATCAATATGGCTTCAGGAGTTAGTACTGCTAACCCTAGTGTTTCTACTGCTAGTGCATAAGTTACTACTGCTGGAATAGGAGATGCTACATTCTATGATTTCTTAACAAGCCAAGCCAGTGGATCTCCGCTATCTCATGAAGATCTTGAACAGGTAGATGAAGATGACTTAGAAGAGATGGACATTAAGTGGCAAGCTGCACTGCCGAGCATAAGCGCAAAGAAGTTTTGGCAGAAAACAGGGCAGAAGATTACCATCAGTGGTAATGATACAACTGGCTTTGACAAATCAAAGGTGGAGTGCTTCAACTGTCACAAGTTGGGACACTTTACCCGAAAGTGTAGAAGGCCAAAGCAGCAGGACAACAGAAGCCAAGGGTATAGAAGTAAGCAGGACAATAGGAAGGAGGTGACTGTGGAAGAGCCTTCCTCAAAGGCTATGTTGGCTATAGATGGTGTCATTTATGATTGGAGCTTCATAGCTTATGAGGAAGAAGCGACAACAGAGAAAGCTATGGTGGCTACAGAGATGGCACTAATGGCATTTTCTAATTCTGAGATACATTCTGTTAAAGATTGTTCAAAATATTGTTTGGCCTTAAAAGACTATGAAAAACTAATTAAGGAACAATATGATGAATTAAGAAGTGAGCTTAACCAATCAAACTTTAATCTAGCAAATCATAAAAGAGGGTTAGCTGTATCGGAAGAACAAATCATTTTTTATAAACAGAATGAAACTAACTTCTCTGAAGATATAGCTGTTTTAAAAAGGGATTTAGGATACAAAGACGCTGAAATCAATGTACTTAAGTATGACTTAGAAAAACTTAAGCAACAAAAGAATAATATACAACTTATTGTTGACACTCTGGAATATACATCTAAAGGTGTTCAGAAAATTATAGAGAGTCAGCTTGTTAATAAAGCTAAATCAGGCCTAGGATATAAGTTAGTCCCACCTCCTCATAGAGAGCTTACCGCAATGATTAAAATAATAGTTGCTTACATGAAGAAAAATCAAAGAAACCTTTGTTTGCAACTATAAATTGTTTTTTTGTTTCTGTTTATGGAATATACTTGAACCAACCTTTTCATTTGGTCTTAAATGCAGGCAAAGTCCTTTCCAATGGCTGATTGAAGTCAAACACTGGCTGCTAGACAAGTTGCAAGGGCGTAGACAAAAGGGAAGGTTTTTGCTATAGTCTTCTAGTGTTATAATCAATTGTTAATCTAGTATAATTAACAATTAATAATTATAAACGAATGAGTTGATATTATCCAAAATGAATTTTATAAAAAGAATAGAAAATGATCACAAAAGGGTGATTAGATAATCAAAATCTAATTTGGTAGAAAAGCTTCATGCACATAGTCCATAGATTCTTTAATGGCGTAAACATCATGCATGGCCCATGGCATTGAGTTTGTGAATTTAAAGGCTATATATAGAAACACTCTCTTCTTGTTCTTCATATCATAAAACTCTTTCTTAAGAAGTTTATTAGCTACAAAACAATATGACTGAATTCATCCACTTTCGCTATGCTTTTGCTTTCACTTTTCTTCATGTTCTTCTAACCACGTTCACTCCTTTTCTAGCTGTTCATGGTGCCAATCCTACCACCACATTTTCAGTATGCAGTCGAGCCCCTTACCCTGAAATTTGCACTTATTTGATTGGAAAAACTAGTATAGAAACGCCATTACAGGTTCGTGAAACAACCCTTTTGTCCACTTTGGCTCAAGCTGAACATGCACATAAGCTTGTATCGGCTATGGAGTTAAGCTCTTTTGAACCTAGGGCTAAGTCAGCTTGGGCTGACTGTTTAGAGCTTTATGAGGACTCTGTTTATCAAATTAACCGTTCTCTTGGGTCCACCGATAGTCGTGATATCCAAACATGGCTCAGTTCAGCCGCTACAAACCATGAAACATGCAAAAATGGTTTTCATGACATAAACATGTTTTCTCATTTTCAAACTTTTCAATCTTCTCTAAGTGGATTTTCAAAGTACCTTAGGAACTCTCTTGCTATAAACAACGCCATAACTCCATTACTTGTTAGTTCTAAACAAATTAAAGGTAGAAAACTCATGACAAAAAATGACTTCCCAAAATGGTTGTCCAAAAGTGATAGAAAGCTTCTTGCAACACCCACGGGTACTACCTCGGCTGATATTGTAGTTGCGCAAGATGGCTCGGGTAACTACAAGACCATATCCGCGGCCATTGCAGCCGTGCCTAATCTTAGAAAAGGCAACTCCAGGTTTGTCATACACGTGAAAGCGGGCGTGTACAAGGAGAATGTAGAAATTAAGAAAACGATCAGTAATTTGATGATTGTTGGAGATGGTATGGGTTCCACTATCGTTACAAGCAACAAAAACGTGCAAGATGGTTCGACCACTTTCCGTTCAGCAACCTTTGGTAAGTAAATTAACTGTAAGACATCATTTTTGGACAACATCATTATAAAATTATAATCTTGATGTTTTTTTTCAGCTAAATGTCATTCTCATATTATGTTTCTTGCGTATCATTTAGTAGTTGCCCCTATGTGTTCCATTATACTTTATAAACTAAAAAGAAGACTTTAATAAAACTTAAAACCATAGCATGTGGGGGCTATAATTAATAGAACACATATTGTCATGCCATGCATAATAATAAGCTAATTATGCACGATAAAAAAAAAGTAATTCCTAGTGATCATATTATATGTTTTCTGATTAAATCCAAAATAATAATAATAATAATAATAATAATAATAATAATAATAATAATAATAATAATAATAATAATAATAATAATAATAATAATAATAATAATAATAATAATAATAATAATAATAATAATAATTAAATAAAAAATAAAAAATAAAAACTGTAAATTATCTAATCAATAAATTCAACTTAGTTGAAGTGTTATTAAACTGTATTAATACGAGTATCCAAAATTCTCGTTATCTTGAACACTATCGCTCAAGTTTGCAAGGGATGTAATTACGTGAAAAGGCTAGGAATGAAAGAAACTAACTAATTCATGTGCATAAATGCATGTCTTTTCATATAATTAGATTTATCTTTAGTCACTAAAATAAATGAGACTTACTAATTCACATGCATACCTTTAGTCACAAGAGTTTGAATTGAAAATAATATTCCTTACCCAAAATATAAGTTTATGTAACAAAGACATGCTTGTATCTTTATATTTGACGGGAAGTAAACGAGTGATGACATCTTGTTCATACTATAGTTACGCAACAAAAATAATTTAATTACAGATGTAGAAATTTTGACAGACGACTTGATCTAAATCACCAATCAGATTCATTAATTTTCACATTTTAGGACTATCCAATTACATTACCTTTCAGTTACAATCTTCTAACANATATGTTTTCTGATTAAATCCAAAATAATAATAATAATAATAATAATAATAATAATAACAACAACAACAATAACAATAATAATAATTAAAAAAAATTAAAAAAATAAAAACTGTAAATTATCTAATCAATAAATTCAACTTAGTTGAAGTGTTATTAAACTGTATTAATACGAGTATCCAAAATTCTCGTTATCTTGAACACTATCGCTCAAGTTTGCAATGTAATTACGTGAAAAGGCTAGGAATGAAAGAAACTAACTAATTCATGTGCATAAATGCATGTCTGTTCATATAATTAGATTTATCTTTAGTCACTAAAATAAATGAGACTTACTGCTAATTCACATGCATACCTTTAGTCACAATAGTTTGAATTGAAAATAATATTCCTTACCCAAAATATAAGTTTATGTAACAAAGACATGCTTGTATCTTTATATTTGACGGGAAGTAAACGAGTGATGACATCTTGTTCATACTATAGTTACGCAACAAAAATAATTTAATTACAGATGTAGAAATTTTGACAGACGACTTGATCTAAAATCACCAATCAGATTCATTAATTTTCACATTTTAGGGCTAGAGTATGGATCTAGTGAGAAGAATTATTGAAATGAGAAGAGTGAGAAGAAATTGTAGCCACATATTTCAAATAAGGAAAGAGAAATAATGGGGAGATGCATATATTTTTGTGAATGCATCTAATATTTGTGGTTGTGATTTCTTCTCTTTCTTCTCATCTTAATTATATTTCTCATTTGATCCTAAGTGTTTAGGGCTATCCAATTACATTACCTTTCAGTTACAATCTTCTAACAGCATGCATGACGATTCACATACAGCTAGGTCAAGCTAAATACCATGCATTTAGTTTTAGTGCATGTGTTTATTAAACTAGCAATAATTTTAAGCGTGTTTCATGAAATATAACTGTAGATACCACTGCATGTGAACATTAAATGTTCATTTTATTAACATAATATAAGAATCTTATCTTAACTAAAATATATTATAAAACTCAAACGTCAAGTAGTTCCTGATATTATATTTATAACAACTTTCTTTGCTTCAATTTATGAAACAGTAGGAACTGATAGCCACTCCATAACATGAAAGTCGGTGATTCATACTAGTACTAAAAACAAAAACTTACCAATTACAGTAATATTTCTTTTGTATTAACATTTTTTTGACATACTTGGTGAGCATACTGTTAGTTTTAATATATTTGTGCTAAAAAAATTACACCTACTATCTTGCTAGTTTTAGTGACTTATATTGTTGCAAAAAGTTTATGTATTGTAAAAAAACTTATATAGTTCTTTATGCTTTTTAGCAATTTCGGGAGCTGGATTCATTGTTAGGGACATGCAGTTTGAGAACTCTGCTGGGCCTGCAAAGCACCAAGCAGTGGCCTTTCGGTCTGGGTCCGATTTGTCAGTTGTATACAATTGCGCCTTTTGGGGCTATCAAGATACGTTATACGCGTACTCAGGACGTCAGTTTTACCGCAACTGTATGGTATACGGAACACAAGATTTCATATTTGGTAACGCGGCCGCGGTTCTCCAAGCATGCAGCATAAAGGTACGAAAACCAATGAGTGGTCAAAAGAACACGATCACGGCTCAAGCACGAACCGACCCAAACCAAAATACTGGCATCATAATACACAATTCAGATGTCTCGGCAAATTCTGATTTGAGAGACTCTGTGGGTTCGGTCCAAACGTTTCTAGGTAGACCATGGATGCAATACTCGAGAACGGTGTTCATGAAATGTTCACTTGATAACTTGATCAATTCCGCGGGTTGGTTGCCTTGGAGTGGTAATTTTGCTTTAAGTACATTATATTATGGTGAATACATGAACACGGGCGCTGGTGCAGGTACCGGGGGCAGAGTGAAGTGGCCCGGGTATCACGTTATCACGAGCGCGGTGGAAGCGACGAAATTTACAGTTGGTGATTTCTTGGATGGTGGTTCGTGGATACCAGATACCGGATTACCGTATACTGCCGGGCTATAAAAATAGTGTATAAAAGTTTGATAGATTGAAGTTTATATTTGTCATGTCATTTTCAAGATATATATTAAAGTAATGGATTAATGATACTTGTTAGAAGAAAATGACTTGTAATAAATTGGGTGGAAACGTCAGTCCTTGTAGTAGTTTGTTTGATACTATTTGTATATATTGAAATTAGATATGATTATGCTGTTACAAAAATATAATGAAATCAATGTAATTTTCGTTAGCGAATATGTACCTACTGTAATAATTACTCTGTATGTTTTAGCTATAACATTGTATATACCGAGCATATATCGTTCATAATATTCGACTTTAGACGTAACAACAATTTTACAATTTAGACAATTATCCAGCTTTAAACAACCAAGATGTACATGTGCTACTATTTATGCTACAAAACCCGTTCAAACATAAGATTTTATTCATAAATACATAATTACTTTTGTTAAAACTGAAAATGCCACACTTGCGACAAGTAAAATTGTCAATTGACAAACAGTCCGTTCAAAAAAAAAATTGACACACAGTATAGTAGGGGTGAGCGAAAAAAAATCGAAAAAACCGAAACCGAATCGAAAACCGAAAAAATCGAACCGAAATAATCAACCGAAACTAAAAACCGATGATTCGGTTTTTACTTTTTCAAAAACCGAAAAATTCGGTACGGTTTCAGTTTTTGTTCAAAAACCAAACAGTAAAAAACCGAACCGAACCGCTTCTACTAATATAATGTAAATAAATAACTAAACAAATCTAATTTATAAATTCATATTAATTTTATAGGTGTATTTATAATATATTTATCTTAACATTTATATGTTTGTTTTTCGTGTGCGTGTGTTTACTTTACAATATATTAATACTTTTGTGACAATGATCATAATATGTATAAATTTACTTGCATATGTGTATTTCATCTATACGTGTGTAATTGACTAATTGTAGAGTTATGAGATAAACATTATTAAGCTTATTTTGACAAAAAAGTAAAGAAAAATAACCAATTTTCTTCGAAAATCAAGTTTGTTGGTATAAATTGGTTACACATAAGTATAAGCGGTTAAAAACCAAAAAAACCAAAAAACTGAACCCCCAAAAACCGAACCGCCAAAAACCGAATGGCTTCGGTTTTGTATTCTATAAAAACCGAATGTTTCGGTTCAGTTTTGGTTTTAGCAAAAAACCGACCCAAACCAAACCGTGCACACCCCTACAGTATAGTCACTAAAAGTCAACAGATTCCGGTCACTAAAGTATCTATAGATTGTTGGACATACACATTAAAAAGCGTAGGTAAACTTTTTTCAAATGGAAATATGTATTGTGATACAAAAAAGATGTAACTCGCAGGATAATTCCTTAACTTGATCAAGTTGTGTTATATAACTTGAGAGGATCTCTCTCCAACTCGTAGAGAACTATATTTGTGACCAAACAGATTGTGGGAGGAAACAGCTTTTGACCTTCATGACGTACTATATCATAGATGTGTCAGTAACATTCAGACTATGACACTCATTACCGACACATTTTAAGTACGTCACTAAAACTTTGATATAGGAGATTTTGGGGTTGCAATTATATGGCACAATCTATTAGTTTCTCAAAGGACCCTCTCTTCAAACAATAACAAAAACCCGGTCAGATTCTCCCTTTAAGCCTCTAGAGAATTTTTTTTCCTTTGTCTTTTGACTTTTAGACATAAAATACAAACAAGTCTTTATGTAACGTACTCTCTTTTAAGGCTAGACACTAACGTGACCCAATTTGCATCATCATTCCGGCTGCCACCTCAGCTTTCTCTCTCTTCAACCCATTTTCACCTCTCTCCCCACAATCGTGACCCAATTTGCATCATCATTATTATTAATTTTTTTAAAAAAAAAAAAAAAAACCNCGATTAATGATACTTGTTAGAAGAAAATGACTTGTAATAAATTGGGTGGAAACGTCAGTCCTCGTAGTAGTTTGTTTGATACTATTTGTATATATTGAAATTAGATATGATTATGCTATTAGAAAAGAACCTTGATATATAGGCTTAATTTAAAGCCTTAAGTCCACCATTAGGCCCCTTTATTAGGTCCACTAAACATATTTCATTACAAAAATATAATGAAATCAATGTAATTTTCGTTAGCGAATATGTACCTACTGTAATAATTACTCTGTATGTTTTAGCTATAACATTGTATATACCGAGCATATATCGTTCATAATATTCGACTTTAGACGTAATAACAATTTTACAATTTAGACAATTATCCAGCTTTAAACAACCAAGATGTACATGTGCTACTATTTATGCTACAAAACCCATTTAGTTATATGTTTTGTTCAAACATATACGTAGTATCATAAATACATAATTACTTTAGTTAAAACTGAAAATGCCACACTTGCGACAAGTAAAATTGTCAATTGACACACAGTCCGTTCAAAAAAAAAATTGACACACAGTATAGTAGGGGTGAGCGAAAAAGAAACGAAAAAACCGAAACCGAATCGAAAACCGAAAAAACCGAACCGAAATAATCAACCGAAACTAAAAACCGATAGTTCTGTTTTTACTTTTTCAAAAACCGAAAAATTCGGTACGGTTTCAGCTTTTGTTCAAAAACCAAACAATAAAAAACCGAACCGAACCGCTTCTACTAATATAATGTAAATAAATAACTAAACAAATCTAATTTATAAATTCATATTAATTTTATAGGTGTAATTATAATATATTTATCTTAACGTTTATATGTTTGTTTTTCATGTGCGTGTGTTTACTTTACAATATATTAATACTTATGTGACAATGATCATAATATGTATAAATTTACTTGCATATATGTATTTCATCTATACGTGTGTAATTGTAGAGTTATGAGATAAACATTATTAAGCTTATTTTGACAAAAAAGTAAAGAAAAATAACCAATTTTCTACGAAAATCAAGTTTGTTGATATAAATTGGTTACACATAAGTATAAGCGGTTAAAAACCAAAAAAACCGAAAAATTGAACCCTCAAAAACCGAACCGTCAAAAACCGAATGGCTTCGGTTTTGGATTCTATAAAAACCGAATGTTTCGGTTCAGTTTTGGCTTTAGCCAAAAACCGACCCAAACCAAACCGTGCACACCCCTACAGTATAGTCACTAAAAGTCAACAGATTCCGGTCACTAAAGTATCTATAGATTGTTGGACATACACATTAAAAAGCGTAGGTAAACTTTTTTCAAATGGAAATTTGTATTGTGATACAAAAAAGATGTAACTCGCAGGATAATTCCTTAACTTGATCAAGTTGTGTTATATAACTTGAGAGGATCTCTCTCCAACTCGTAGAGAACTATATTTGTGACCGAACAGATTGTGGGAGGAAACAGCTTTTGACCTTCATGACGTACTATATCATAGATGTGTCAGTAACATTCAAACTATGACACATTTTAAGTACGTCACTAAAACTTAGATATAGGAGATTTTGGGGTTGCAATTATATGGCACAATCTATTAGTTGCTCAAAGGACCCTCTCTTCAAACAATAACAAAAACCCGGTCAGATTCTCCCTTTAAGCCTCTAGAGAATTTTTTTCCTTTATCTTTTGACTTTTGGACATAAAATACAAACAAGTTTTTATGTAACGTACTCTCTTTTAAGGGCCAATGATGGATGCTTTTTCTCTACTTTTATGACGCTCTCTTTGATAATCACATGGACACAGTCACACAGATATATAAGAGAGCACGGTCCTCTTTCCAAACAATACGCCGTTGTCTTTTCTTGGCACGAACGATGCCGCCGTTGTGCACCGGTCTCCACGTCAAAATGGCGTTATTCGTCCTTTCGCTGGTGAAATGGCGNTATCAACGTCAAAATCAATTTTTGCAAAATGAAAATGATCGACTCTTTGAACGTGTCCTCAATGATGATATTATATCTGTGGTAATGAATTCTCTTTATGAATGTGGTACTGATAAATGGTTGAATTATGTTTGATATTGTGTGTTTGAAAGTGAGTATATGTTGTTATTTATAGGATGAAAAAGGTTTATGTTTTTTGATTTTTATTTTATTTTTTTTTTTAAAACCAACGTTTGTTTTTTGATTTTGAAAATAAATATTCGAACGTTTAAATGACAGAAATGTGAGATTTGCATGTCTTGAAATCGGTCATTGGACCAACCGATTCTTGCATTTGGACATGAGGCGACCGAATTCCCACTAAGGGGACAACCGAATTCAAAATCGGTCGGGGGAGGAGGCAACCGAATTTCCTCAGGCCTTTAGTGGCCAGCCTAAGGGCCAATGATGGATGCTTTTTCTCTACTTTTATGACGCTCTCTTTGATAATCACATGGACACAGTCACACAGATATATAAGAGAGCACGGTCCGCCGTTGTGCACCGGTCTCCACGTCAAAATGGCGTTATTCGTCCTTTCGCTGGTGAAATGGCGAGCGTTGTTGGGTAACTTGGGTTTTCTCTTATTTTATTCTTTTTTTGTTTTTGTTTTGTGAATGAGTGGGTATTTTTGATAATGTGTAATGGAAACCACATACACTGACACTAATAAGAGTTATAGTTAATGATATTGTTTTAGTTATTGTGGTCTTATTAAATGGATGTTGAGGTGACACATCAATAACAGCTATTGGTCTATTGGTGCACCACTACATCTAGCACTCTAATACACATCAAAACATGACAAAGATGATTTTTTATCAATTTATTTATTTTATTTTTTATAATGATCCTAGAAAGTTGCTATTGGTATGGTGTTGTCTATTATAGTAACGACCTTATCACCGTCTATATTAGCTGTTTAGTCAATGACCCGATGGGCAATTCACATAGAGCTGAATAAAATAGACTAAAATTTAAATATGTTGATATCAATACGTATCAAATAGACTAAAATTTAAATATGTTAATGTCAATACGTATCAAATGCTAATGATATTATTTAAATCGTTCTAATTAATCAAATAACCCGATGGGCAATTCACACGCTGACGTCATATATGTATCGTCTTATATTTGATGGAATCAAATCGATATATAACATATTTTTTTTGGAAACGCAAAAATATATACTCCCTCCGTCCCTCAATAATTTTCATGTTTTAACTTGAAATCATTTTTTCTTTTTCTTTTTTTTTTTTTTTTCACCTTTAACCTTAAGGGATTTTTTTTTTCTTTTTTTTTCTTTTTTTTTTTTCATGTAATACTTTATGAAAATTATATCAATGTAAATACGTTTAAAACAAAATCCTTTCATAAGTTGAAAAAATAAAACTTCAAAAATTCAAAACAAGACAATTATTTTAAAACAGAAAGAATAACATGGAACGGTTACAAGATGTGCTTAAACATTTTATTTAATAACATACTAATACATAAATTGTGTCAAGTAGAAGATGTTCTAGATAGTTTTTTGATTCTTCACTATGTTGAGCGTGTCTCTTGTAAAACTAAAGTTACTAGTAATTTTTTGCTACAAATAAATTCTTGTATTCACTTAATTTAATACAGTTAAAGACTTAATTACACCATTCGTCTTTGTGGTTTGGTTGACTGCAGTTTTTCGTCCTTTCATCGAAAAAAATTGCATCGTTCGTCTCTAACTGCAAAACGTTATCCGTTCCTCTCTGTAACGGCTTTCACTAACATTCGTTAGTGTGCTTATGTGATACCCACATGAGGGTATAATAGTCATTTTACAATCTTAATAGTTATTTCACCACTAAAACTACATTTCTTCTTTAAGTAGCTCTGAGTAGGTCTACCACCACTAATCATTACGCTTCTTCTTGAACTCTATCTTTATCATTTTATTTTATTTATTTTTTATTTTTTAATTTTTTATTATTATTTTTAATTTTTTTCTTTATTTATATTATTTATTTATTTATTTATTTATTATTTTTATTTTTATTTTTTTGACCCACGTTTTTCTCTCTCATTGAGCGATTTTTGATAACCCTAATTGCCAAATCGTATCCATCAAAACCGTCTAAATTTTTTGTCTCTTGCACAGATTTGTAAAAGAAAAGTGATTAGCATCGTGCTAATTCATTTTTCTTGATCAGATTCGGTACTTGTTACAAGTTTGATACGCTCAGATTAGAGCTGGCAAATTGGGTACCTGTTAAGAGAAAAAATGTACTATGCAATTTTTTTATTTTTTAAAATAATTGTTTTTAGTATTCTAGGGTTCAATATTTAACTTATTTGATGCATAAAACGTATATCTGTCATACTCAAACCACCAAAGCCAAGTGTTAAACGAGTCGTTTTCATGTTTGAAACTTATGTTATTCGCGCGCTCCGAACCTGTTAAGACACAATTTGCCAGCTCTAGCTCAGATCAACCACTTAACCAAAGGATGGTCAATATGGTCAAACCTTGCATATTTTCTAGTGAGTATAGTGTTTCCCTGGGTCGTTAAGTCCCGATGAGGTGTGAAATGGTAAATCGATTCTTGTTTGTGATCGAGTGATGTGAATGGTGAAGAGATATAGTGGTGCATGAAACATGGGAAGGTAATCTACATTAATAAGCATAAAACAAAGCTCGTGAAACAATAACATAAAGCAATCTATCCTAAAAAGCGATTAAAACTAAAAAGATTGCATACAACGTAGACGTGGGTGGAATTGACAAGTCAACCCTTGTGAAAAGGCAAACTTGCAAAACCCCGTGAATACGATATATGTGAAACCAGGCAAGTGATCACCCGGTTCGTGTCCCAACGAGGTGTGAATGAAAAATATCGTGTAAGGTTCGTAATTAAAATGCTTGTAAGGATGAGAGCTTGGTATTGTTTGGTATTGTGAATAATAACGTAAAGCAGCAAAACTTAAAACGTATTTAAAACTAAAAATGACCGCTTTAATTAAAACTAACGTGCATGCGCCAAATAAAAAGTGAAATCTAAGTAACACTAGTGCTACGGCATAAAACTAATTGTCCTACGTACTAAATTACAAAAGAAAATTTATAGGAAAAAGAAAATTAATTATTTGATTAAAATCCTAATTATTATTAATTAAAAACCTTTTAATTAACACTAATTAAATCTTAGTAAATACTAAATCTTACTAAATAAATCTGGAACTTTTTAGATTAATGCTACAACTAAATTCTGATAACCAAAACCAATAGGTTCAAAGCTTACGCTAAAGTGATATTAATGAAACTAGCAAATATTACAATGAGTTTTAAGCTAATACAAACGGAATTTATGCTCAAAATGAAATAATACACAAACTCAGGAAACCATTAACACAACTAAACAAGCAAACAACAACAATCACGAAGCTAGAACAAGATAGGAACAAGACTCAAATAAGCTCTGANTTTTTTTTTTTTTTTTTTTTTTTTTTTTTTCTTTTTTTTTTTCATTTAATTCTTTTTAAAAATTATATCAATGTAAATACGTTTAAAACAAAATCCTTTCATAAGTTGAAAAAATAAAACTTCAAAAATTCAAAACAAGACAATTATTTTAAAACAGAAA
The DNA here is from genome assembly GCA_014162995.1 of Artemisia annua. Lineage (NCBI taxonomy): Eukaryota > Viridiplantae > Streptophyta > Magnoliopsida > Asterales > Asteraceae > Artemisia > Artemisia annua. The sequence goes on from LBNU01022879.1 coordinate 238,167, forward strand.
AAATAACATGGAACGGTTACAAGATGTGCTTAAACATTTTATTTAATAACATACTAATACATAAATTGTGTCAAGTAGAAGATGTTCTTGTAAAACTAAAGTTACTAGTAATTTTTTGCTACAAATAAATTCTTGTATCTTAATTTAATACAGTTAAAGACTTAATTACACCATTCGTCTTTGTGGTTTGGTTGACTGCAATTTTTCGTCCTTTCATCGAAAAAAATTGCATCTTTCGTCTCTAACTGCAAAACGTTATCCGTTCCTCTCTGTAACGGCTTTCACTAACATTCGTTAGTGTGCTTATGTGATACCCACATGAGGGTATAATAGTCATTTTACAATCTTAATAGTTATTTTCACCACTAAAACTACATTTCTTCTTTAAGTAGCTCTGAGTAGGTCTACCACCACTAATCATTACGCTTCTTCTTGAACTCCATCTTTATCATTTTATTTTATTTATTTTTTATTTTTTATTTTTTTATTATTTTTTTAATTTTTTTTCTTTATTTATATTATTTATTTATTTATTTATTATTTTTATTTTTATTTTTTTGACCCACGTTTTTCTCTCTCATTGAGCGATTTTTGATAACCCTCATTGCCAAATCGTATCCATCAAAACCGTCTAAATTTTTTGTCTCTTGCATAGATTTGTAAAAGAAAAGTGATTAGCATCGTGCTAATTCATTTTTCTTGATCAGATTCGGTACTTGTTACAAGTTTGATACGCTCAGATCAACCACTTAACCAAAGGATGGTCAATATGGTCAAACCTTGCATATTCTCTGGTGAGTATAGTGTTTCCCTGGGTCGTTAAGTCCCGACGAGGTGTGAAATGGTAAATCGATTCTTGTTTGTGATCGAGTGATGTGAATGGTGAAGAGATATAGTGGTGCATGAAACATGGGAAGGTAATCTACATTAATAAGCATAAAACAAAGCTCGTGAAACAATAACATAAAGCAATCTATCCTAAAAAGCGATTAAAACTAAAAAGATTGCATACAACGTAGATGTGGGTGGAATTGACAAGTCAACCCGTGAATACGATATATGTGAAACCAGGCAAGTGATCACCCGGGTCATGTCCCAACGAGGTGTGAATGAAAAATATCGTGTAAGGTTCGTAATTAAAATGCTTGTAAGGATGAGAGCTTGGTATTGTTTGGTATTGTTAATAATAACGTAAAGCAGCAAAATTTAAAACGTATTTAAAACTAAAAATGACCGCTTTAATTAAAACTAACGTGCATGCGCCAAATAAAAAGTGAAATCTAAGTAACACTACTGCTACGGGCATAAAACTAATTGTCCTACATACTAAATTACAAAAGAAAATTTATAGGAAAAAGAAAATTAATTATTTGATTAAAATCCTAATTATTATTAATTAAAAACCTTTTAATTAACACTAATTAAATCTTAATAAATACTAAATCTTACTAAATAAATCTGGAACTTTTTAGATTAATGCTACAACTAAATTCTGATAACCAAAACCAACAGGTTCAAAGCTTACGCTAAAGTGATATTAATGAAACTAGCAAATATCACAATGAGTTTTAAGCTAATACAAACGGAATTTATGCTCAAAATGAAATAATACACAAACTCAGGAAACCATTAACACAATTAAACAAGCAAACAACAACAATCACGAAGCTAGAACAAGATAGGAACAAGACTCAAATAAGCTCCGAATATTAAGGTGTAGCAGCAGAAACTGCTGCTAAGGGAGGCTACTAGGAGGCTCAAATTAGCTAAGAGTTTAAGCAAGAAATATTAAGCAAGATTTTGATCCAACAAATCGACACTACTGGCTTACCAAAACTTCAAGAATCAAGCAAAGAGCTCAAAAAAAATGAGCCTGTTGTGGGTTTGGAAAAACGGGCCAGAAGTGGAAAGCCTTGGTGTAGGGCAACAAATGGCCAAATGGGTCACTTTCTTGCGATCAAAAGGCTTCTAATAAGCTCAAAGTAAAATTTGCAAAAATTACCATTAACTAGATTACCCACTGATTATTAAGCATGCAAAATTTTAGAAAGTTTGGTTTTGTGGATTGAAAATGAAAATCAAAATCAAAATTGATTTTTGTGACTTTTCTGTGAAAATAAGTTTTGCAGCCCGAAAAAGTGGGTTAAGCCCCTTATGAAAATTTCTAAAAATTAAGATAAAAATACCACTAAGTAGACAAGTTATAAGAGTACATTATCCCAAAATTTTATCAGATTTGGTGGAGATATGAGAAAATGAAAAATAAAAGACAAAAACTGTTGTTTGGAACTTTCTTGTCGGGTCAGTTTTGAGAAATGGTTGGTTTGGTGAGTTTTGACCCAGGAAAGTCAAAAAGCATAGAATGTAAACATGCAATTAACTAAATGAAACTAATTAGAGCAAGAACAACAACAAATTAGGCTAAAACTTATAATCTATCCTACGTATTATGTAAAACAGTTTTAAGCTTGAAGCTTTAGAAAACTAATAGAGATGCTTGCTAACTACTTGAAAATGATTACACTTGATTAAAAACTACTAGAAACTAGTAAATAAATCTGATCTAAGTTGAGATTTGGGTCAAAAGCAATATTTGGGCTAAAAAATGAGTTGTGCCAAACACTCCTTAAGGGGGTGTCTATCGGATTTTTATGAAGGAAAAAGCAATTTTAAAGCTATAATTCGAAAAGTATTGATGTATTAGGCTAAATGTAAGCTAAATAAGCAGGAATGAACCATAAATAATCACTGAGATAAGCTGAATAAGCCAAAACTGATTTGCGATAAAGGTAAAAAGGCTTAAAATATCTCAACAATAAAACTGAACTTATATTAGACTTACATAAAGAGAGTACAGGACTAGATTTAAAAGCTTAAGCTAAAATTAAACTAAAGCTATTCTATTCTAATTCCTACTCTAAAATCCTACTGCCTTATATTAGCTATACAAGGTTCTATTTATACTAAGTAGAAACTAAGGGTCTTCATCCCTTTGTGTTTGTTTTGTGAGGGAAAAATACTTGGCGACTGTTTTGTGCTTCTTGGGAGCAAATCCCATCCATTGAATTGTTTTTGGAATCATCTTGACCTTCCATTGCATTTTGATGCCAAAAGAGAGTTGAGGATTGCCAACCTGGAGATAAAATATCTCATGGAGATATTGTGGGAGCAATAAGGTGGCTGGAGCAGGTGTTGGGGGAGTGTAAAGGGACAATTTTCTGGGAAGTGAAAGATTGCCTGGTTCTGTGATTTTGTTCTAGGAAAGAAGGAAGTGAGTATATCCAGTTTTCTAAGATATACAGGGTAAGGGTTACAGGTTTTATACAAAGGGGTGTGGGCTTGGTTTTTGGACTGAGCCATGGAAGGACTGGATTTGGATAAAGGCATAGGGATTTAGTATAGTTTTGGGATTTGATAAGTATGTAATTAAATGGGCTAACTTGGCCCATAAAATTTGGTTTCCGATTCGTTTTACCAAACTTGGCCCAAAACTACATCCCGGGTTTGACTTTGACTCCTTCTTGATATCACAGTTGCTCAATTGCTACCGAGTCGCTCAAAATTGCATGTTTTCGCTCAATTTTCAATCCTTCGTACCTGAAACACATAAAAACACCAACCAAGGATATCTGCAGCATTGAATGGTCATTTTTGGTTGCTTTGGTCCGTTAAATGAGCTAAAAGATATATGTAATTAGACACATATCAAATCCCTCACACTAAGCAATTGCTAGTCCCTAGCAATCCAATCATATCAAGTAATGAAAGGATATCAAGAATCCAAGAACATCCCGTTTTGACTTTTTATTTGATGCAAGAAACTTAAACAACATGCTTGATTCTAACAAATGGTATCACGGAACGGGATTCACACAAACTGGGTGTCTCCAGGGAATTGTAATCGTCATCCTCTTTTTATACTCCCAACTAAGCTTAAACTCGATGTGCTAATGTTTTTGTAAAATGCTAACACTACTTATATTAATAATCTATGTAAGCCGAGACTTAACTTTTCACTCCCACATTTATTTAAGTTAGGTGAGTGTGCTCATTTTCAAAATTTTGATCATAAAAATCGACATTTGCTAGGGTTGTTATATATTTAAGCCAATATTAATTCACCGGAAACCACGAAATCTAAGGACCGAAAGGGCCTTTTCCATGTAGCGGCTTTCTTCTCGGCACATCCCAAACCAGTTGGTTTTAGGTGATTGGGCTTTTGAAACCTCACGGAGAATAGTACCGGAATTAGCGGGAATTCCTATTCCAAAGATTTACGGGGTTACCGCTAAAGTAATATTTAACTTAAATAGACAACAACCGACGATACTTTAGAAATTATCGTCCAACCTTTAGACAATTTTGACGAATACTAGTTCAACTTCCAATTTAATTTTAAGAAAAAGCAAGTTTCGCACATTTATTCATGAACAACATAGACATTTATTCACGCAACACATATTTTTTTGCTTTTTCGCTTTTATTTAGAGGCAACTTTTCACTTTGCTAACGGAGCTTCACGGGGAAATTCCAAGACCTTACACCTTGTGGAAATAAGGATCCAAGGACCGATCTTCGAACCGTAGCTTATTTTATACTTATACTTTAACTTTGCAATTTTCAAGCAACGTCTCACTTTCATTTTGCATTCTTATTCTGATTTTAAGAAAGTATGCTTGCTCCAAAATTTAAATAAAATTTTGAACTAGTACTCTATATCAAAATGGTATAAAAATTTATTTTGCTTAACAAAATGGTTTTTGCGTTCAAAGGTTTGAAAATAAGCACTTATTTAATCAGATTAGTTATCTCCTGTGAGGAAAAGCCATATATTACTTATATAAGCTCTGAAAAAAACCAACTATTCTACGCTTAACATTTTCATTTGCACATTTTGTAAAACCTTAGTCTTAACGTTAAGGAAGCAACCAGACCAACACTCTGGCAGAGTCGGGATTCCCTTTGTTCTAACCTAAATCCAGACTAAACATGCTTTTATTGCAAAAATTTTAAAATTTTGGTGAAAATTTTTTAAAATTTTGGTCAAAACGGGGGTATTAGGGCACTAGAAGGTACACATGTGATCAAATTCGCTAGAATCCCCCCCCCACACACACTTAGAATTGAATATTGCCCTCAATATTCAAAGTACCGGCTATTATGCCGAGACTTAGAACGTAAAAAGGTAATCCTACTAGCCAAGTGTGGGAACGAAATCTTTTTTTTTTCAAAAAAGGATTAATAAGATATCCCTAGATAATTGTTAGCAAAAGGATAGGATATTGGGCGGCTGGATTGAAAATAGGCGCGTCAATCATCACGATCCAAGGGAAACCTGAAAACAAGAGCAAACAACACATAAACAAAGCACAGCAGAGGAATTCCCCCACACTTAGTGTTAGAAAATAGAAAGAAGTCAGAAGCATGGGTAGTCACCCATGTGGTGCTAATGTTTTTGTTACCCGAGTCACTAGCCGGACTCGATCCCGAATTCAGTGGTCCATGGGGAAAACAAGTGGAAGGCAAAATCTCCATCGGACTTTCATTCAAGATGTTTGGATAAACTTTGAAGTACGTGAAAGTTCCACTCTGATGAGATACCCACGGCTTTAAATAGTAGAGACTATAAGCGGTGATGCCGGGGTCAAAGATGGTATCCTCATTCCCGAATGAGTGAAGAAGAGGAGAAGTCACATTAAATGTGAGAAACTGAAGAAAGATCTTGATAACAATTGTGAGATAATCGTCATCATTATAAAATTTTTCATCTAAGCTCTTAGGGTTTAAAAACATCATGGGATGGGTTGGGATTTTTTCATCAATAAGCACACTTTCATGAGAGAGTATGTCTCCCCCCAGTTATGATCTTCCGCAAGATCAAAATAGGAGATTATACTTTTGCGAAGATATGATGTGAGTGAGTTCACCGGAGATCTCCTCGAGACAAGAAGAATCAATCGAAGGATCATGAGTAAGCAAACATTCTAACTCTCTTAGATCTGATTCAAAGTCAAAGTCTTCATCCCCTGGTGGGATGGAATCAATATGAGCGAGTTCATCAGCGAACTCCTCAAGAAGAGAGGTAGTGATAGAAGTGGTACTCTTTAGCTCCAACTCATGAGGGATATACGGAGGTGGGACATGTGCTGTACTTTGTGGGCTATGCACCTCGTCCATTATGGTCTCCGTTTCCGACTCATCATTATCCTCATTCTAAATATCAAAGATTTGATTATCGGAATTTAGAGTAAATTCATATTCGAAATTAAACAAAGGATTAGAAAATGTTTTTGTAAAATGCTAACACTACTTATATTAATAATCTATGTAACCCGAAACTTAACTTTTCACTCCCACATTTATTTAAGTTAGGTGAGTGTGCTCATTTTCAAAATTTTGATCGTAAAAATCGACATTTGCTAGGGTTGTTATATATTTAATCCAATATTAATTCACCGGAAACCACGAAATCTAAGGATCGAAAGGGCCTTTTCCATGTAGCGGCTTTCTTCTCGGCACATCCCAAACCAGTTGGTTTTAGGTGACCGGGCTTTTGACACCTCACGGAGAATAGTACCGGAATTAGCGAGAATTCGATTCCAAAGATTTACGGGGTTACCGCTAAAGTAATATTTAACTTAAATAGACAACAACTGACGATACTTTAGAAATTATCGTCCAACCTTTAGACAATTTTGACGAATGCAAGTTCAACTTCCGATTTAATTTTAAGAAAAAACAAGTTTCGCACATTTATTCATGAACAACATAGACATTTATTCACGCAACACATATTTTTTGCTTTTTCGCTTTTATTTAGAGGCAACTTTTCACTTTGCTAACGGAGCTTCACGGGGAAATTCCAAGACCTTACACCTTGTGGAAATAAAGATCCAAGGACCGATCTTCGAACCGTAGCTTATTTTATACTTATACTTTAACTTTGCAATTTTCAAGCAACATCTCACTTTCATTTTGCATTCTTATTCTGATTTTAAGAAAGTATGCTTGCTCCAAAATTTAAATAAAATTTAGAACTAGTACTCTATATCAAAATGGTATAAAAATTTATTTTGCTTAACAAAACGGTTTTTGCGTTCAAAGGTTTGAAAATAAGCACTTATTTAATCAGATTAGTTATCTCCTGGGAGGAAAAGCCATATATTACTTATATAAACTCTAAAGAAAACTAACTATTCTACGCTTAACATTTTCATTTGCACATTTTGTAAAACCTTAGTCTTAACTTTAAGGAAGCAGCCAGATCAACACTCTGGCAGAGTCGGGATTCCCTTTGTTCTAACCTAAATCAAGACTAAACATGCTTTTATTGCAAAAATTTTAAAATTTTGGTGAAAATTTTTTAAAATTTTGGTCAAAACGGGGGTACTAGGGCACTAGAAGGTACACATGTGATCAAATTCGCTAGAATTCCCCCCCCCCTCCCACACACACTTAGAATTGAATATTGCCCTCAATATTCAAAGTACCGACTATTATGCCGAGACTTAGAACGTAAAAAGGTAATACTACTAGCCAAGTGTGGGAACGAAATCTTTTTTCACAAAAAGGATTAATAAGATATCCCTAGATAATTGTTAGCAAAAGGATAGGATATTGGGCGGCTGGATTGAAAATAGGCGCGTCAATCATCACGATCCAAGGGAAACCTGAAAACAAGAACAAACAACACACAAACAAAGCACAGCAGAGGAATTCCCCCACACTTAGTGTTAGAAAATAGAAAGAAGTCAGAAACATGGGTAGTCACCCATGTGGTGCTAATGTTTTTGTTACCCGAGTCACTAGCCGGACTCGACCCCGAATTCAGTGGTCCATGGGGAAAACAAGTGGAAGACAAAATCTCCATCGGACTTTCATTCAAGATGTTTGGATAAACTTTGAAGTACGTGAAAGTTCCACTCTGATGAGATACCCACGGCTTTAAATAGTAGAGACTATAAGCGGTGATGCCGGGGTCAAAGATGGTATCCTCATTCCCGAAGGAGTGAAGAAGAGGAGAAGTCACATTAAATGTGAGAAACTAAAGAAAGATCTTGATAACAATTGTGAGATAATCGTCATCATTATCAAATTTGTCATCTAAGCTCTTAGGGTTTAAAAACATCATGGGATGGTGGGTTGGGATTTTTTCATCAATAAGCACACTTTCATGAGAGAGTATGTCTCCCCCCCAGTTATGATCTTCCGCAAGATCAAAATAGGAGTGATTATACTTTTGCGAAGATATGATGTGAGTGAGTTCACCGGAGAACTCCTCGAGACAAGAAGAATCAATCGAAGGATCATGAGTAAGCAAACATTCTAACTCTCTTAGATTTGATTCAAAGTCAAAGTCTTCATCCCCTGGTGGGATGGAATCAATATGAGCAAGTTCATCTGCGAACTCCTCAAGAAGAGAGTTAGTGATAGAAGTGGTACTCTTTAGCTCCAACTCATGAGGGATATACGGAGGTGGGACATGTGGTGTACTTTGTGGGCTATGCACCTCGTCCATTATGGTCTCCGTTTCTGACTCATCATTATCCTCATTCTAAATATCAAAGATTTGATTATCGGAATTTAGAGTAAATTCAGATTCGAAATTAAACAAAGGATTAGTGATAGTCATTTTAAATGTTTTGGAAACAAGGTCATCAAATTATCTCGTAATGTGGAAGTGATGCATCAACATATTCGATGTCTTTACAAGATAAAGAACCGTCATCACTAAAATCACTGTCAAAAGCGGAGAAAGTCACAAAATTATCATTTGAAAATTCAAGAGGAGAAGGCATATCACACATATGATCAAGAATACCCTCGGACTCAATTGGAATTGGGACAAGGTCCTCAACACTAGACGATTCCGTTTCTGGAATAATGCTAAGATGCTTGTCCCCCATACTTAGAGAGTTAGTGGGCTCTTCGGGGGTGATTGCAGCTGACTGAGGGAGTTGAGAAGGGCTAGCATACATGGATTTCATTTGTTCTCCTGCTAGTAATTCTGACATACTCTTTTGTTGAGGCAACATGATCAAGATCTCTTTATGTTTTAATGAAGACAAATAAACCATCGAAACACATAAAATAACAAATGTTAGCCAAAATTCCCCAGAGCCCATATCTGCTCCTGGCGCGCTGCCCGCACGTCAACACGCGGGTGACGCGCCAGGCTACTGTATGGTCTCGGGCGAATTTTGAAAGTCGGCTTTCCCCTTACCCGACAAATGTGGATCTTTCAATACAGGTATGAATATGCTATGTGCTTAATTGAGAACACTCGAAATGAGTTTTGGGATTAGAGAGATCCAACTTTTAAAGCACCCATTTACGGGAAAATGCCAAATCATTTTTTCTAACTATTGCCTCTAGCCATGGCTTTAATAAACTTAGGGAGCTTATATACTTCACGTAACATCATGTGAAAGCATCCATATTCTCATATCCCGTGCTTACGTCTTCTCTAATTACGTAACGGGTTTACTCCCTTATTGGTCAAACTAAGTTCAACGTCTCTTTGCGTAAACGCATCCTTACCCGCATGGCTTATGCTTTACATCAAGGCAAAGCACTTAACTTGTTTGAACCAAGGTATTAGTTGAGAATGTCGAGTCGTGGAAAGTCACGAGATATGAAATTATGGATTCTCGACGTTGGGTTACTTGAACTTATAAGTAACTTATGATTATCTCAACTTATAATCTTAATTTTCTAAACCTTTTCTTCTTAATGGAAATTAGATTACTTCTTAATCTTCTTCTTAATCTCATTTTTATAAAAGACAAATACCACCAAATCTCCCACAATCCTTCCCAAAATCCTTCCCAACATTCTCTTACAATATTCTCTTACACTCTCTTACAAAAGTGTACCTTTGTCCCTTCACATACTCCCACACAATATTCCCTTAATCTACCAACTTCCATACAATCCTTATACACACACTTATACACCTTGTGTACACACACTTAATTTCAAAATACATATACTACTCTCACAACCATCTCTTCTCTACACACACTAGCCAACTCACCATATTCCTTCCATATCCTAATATCTTACATATTCCCTTACAACATCACATCCCTTACACAATCCAACTCATCTCTTGTATTCCTTACACTATCTAAATCTCAACCATCCTTTCCCTTACAGCACATCTCAACCCTCTATTTCATCACATGGGAATAAATTTGAAATCCAAACATAGGCTCCCTTTGATCCTAGCCATCCATTTTAAACAAACACATCTCAACCCTCCATATTCCCCACATGCCAAATAGTTTGTAATTCAAAAGAGGCTCCCTTAGATCCTAGCCATCCAATTCAAACCATCTCATCTCAACCATCCATCCTACACCCCCAAGGATGGAATATACCTTGGCATCTTTCTCTCTTTTCTATGCCACTTGAGGAATACCCAATGTACCCTTACCAAATTACCCTTTCTACTTTTCTACCCTTGGTATTTGGTTTTCTAATAAACACTTCACAAAATGATTTTCTAATTGGCTATTTGAGTTGGTAAACCTTAGATTGATTAATGTTAAGGTTTAGTGTGTAGTACAATTGGGGGTTTAGCAAGGTTAGGTATTTATAAGATCCAACACCCAACACTTGGGATTATTCACAGACGTCTGGCGCGCTGCCTACGCGTCAATGCGTGGGTGACGCGCCGGCCTCGGTAATTAATCCCAAGTTTGGGTCTTGGCCTATAAATACCTCCCTTGCCTCTTGTATTCCTCACCCCTTGCCATTATTCTTTCTCTCTATATTCTTTCTCTATAATCTCTCTAAATCTATCTTGTGTTCTTAATTAAACACTAACATCTCTTGAAAGAACACATCTCCTTACAAGGGAAGAATCACAAGAACTCAATCCACTCTTGTGATTGTGTCGAGGGTCTTCTTATCTTTACCCTTTCTACTACAATCGAGTCTCTAGGTTAGGTTAGGGCTTGATTGAACAAACAATCTTTTATTCATTCAATTGTTTGTAAGGGAAGTCTTGTATCTTGGTGACCAAGCCTAGATCATTGGGGATCTAGTTGGGGTTTGACGCTTCCGGTGGGAAGTCTTGGTAGTGGTCTTGGTGACCCTTAGGTGAAGTCGAATCACGAGATTCTTTTGGGTGGTTTCCGAGGGCGGAATACCGTGGGAGTAACTCCTTCTTTGTGAGCATCAATATTGTTGAATATTGGTGGAGTGAATTGTAACGATTTGTAATCCACCAAAAGGATTATACTAATGAAATAGTGTCGATGTCCGATTCGCAACTGGACGTACGGATGGTATAAACCCCCCATCCCGAACCAGTATATATCGTGGTGTCTTCTTACTTCCTTTATACACTTGTGTTGTGATTGTGTTTGTGGTTGTTGGAGTGTTGTACAACCACTTGGTGTTCTTATTGTCTTAAAGTTTTTAAAATCCTAAGAAACCGTATTCACCCCCCCCTACGGTTCTACAATTGGTATCAGAGCCGAATACTCAAGTTTTTGAGCGTTAAAACCTTCCCGAGAAGTCGTTTTAAGTCAAAAACTTCTTTCTCAAAAATCTAAAATCCTAACTAAGATTTTTGACAAAGTTGATTATAGATCCATGGCTCAAGAGAACTATAGAGAGGGGCGTTCTATGGAAAGACCACCTTTGTTTGAATACGAAGGATTTCCTTTTTGGAAGATCCTATTTGAGACTTATGTTAAGTCTAAGGATTATGATTTGTGGTACATCTTTCAACATGGTAACTTTGTTTTCACGGTCCAAGACCCCGAAACAAGGTTAGTGATGAACAAACCATATTCAGAGTTAAATGATAAGAAAAAGAAGTTAGCTAACAAGAATGATGAAGCCAAAATTATGATCTACGATGCCTTACCAAAAAGGGAGCTCAAGAGGTGTGTATGTGTAAGACTGCAAAGGAGATTTGGGATTTGCTCCTTATTGTTCATCAAGATGCCACACATGTCAAAGATAGGGAAATAGACACTCTTGTTCAAAAATATGAAGAGTTTTCTATCAATAATGATGAAACTATTGATAGCGGATTAATGAGATTCAGTTGTAACACCCCGATTTTTATAAGTTTCAGAAATACACTTTTATATTGTTATTAGAAGAGTAGAAAAGCTCTTACGATAGTATTTTATGAGATAAGGACCCAATATGATATATGAGTAACTAGTTGGGATTGAGTTTGCAACTCAACTTTATTACAAGGGCCTAAGATGACAAGTGGCTAAATAGAGAAAATGACTAAAATACCCTTATAGCTTATATCAAAAAGGTTCCAGGGATTTCATTTCCTTCATCTTACACGTCATATACAAGAGCAGGGGGTGTATTTACTTTTCTTCACTTTGAAGAATTCTTTACAAATCATGATTTATATCAATTTTTTACTAAGGATTAAGCAAGACCAATACAAGGGTTTGATGAATTTATGTGTAAAGATCTTTTGTTTATGAAGTATGGTGTTATTGGTGCCTTAAAATAATTCAAGGGTGCTTGATGGTACTTGGAGATGTTCTTGCAAGTCTTTAAAGTGTTAGGATAAATCCCCACCAAGGTTAGTAAGCAATTCATGCTTTAATTCATGTTATGTTAATTTAAGATTTATGTTAAGTTTGTTTTTATAAACCCTAGCCTTGACTCTATGATTAAACATGATAATAGAAATCATTTAAGATTGAATTATGGTTAAGTCATGTGTTAGAATCAAGATTCCATGATTAGTAGTATGTTAAGCTTATGTTGAAACTAGTTATGTTAGAATTAGGTGGTGTTTGGCACAAGGCCAAACTAATGATTATATTGATGAATTTGGCTTGGGTTATGATGAAATATGATCTTGACATGTTATATAAGCTGTAAAATAAGTTTGGTAATGAGTGGAATAGCTTATTATGAGTTTTGGGTCGTTTTGGACAAGTTACAAGTTTATATCAGCTTGCTGAATTGAAGTTAATGCAGACTTTAAAGGGGCGTATAAAATAGACCGTTTATCGTATTGACATGCCGTAAAAGCCTACTTTTAGCCCTATTAGTATACTTTCCAACCCAAGTGGTTTCATGGTCTAATTTTGAGTTGAAGCGGGTCTATAGTGCAAAATACAGCAGCAACCCAGAAAATTCTGCACTAAAAGTGTTTTTATAAAAGTGTGTTTAATGATGAAATAGCACCTTAGGTGATCATGTTTAAGTTGTTTAGACTCAATACATGATAGATAAATGTGTTAGTAAGTTCTAATAGCATTAGAATGGTTATCATGTGAGTAGGTGCTCGTGGAAAGCTTATGGAAGGCTAAACAAGACCTAGAGGTGAGTAACGGATTTAGTTTCATGTTTTGTAGTTAAACATGGTTTTGGTTTTAGCTCATGATTCGGAGTTAGCCGAATGTTATATGTATATGTTAAACTCGGAGATAGCTGAGTAGTATTTGTTATGCCATGATTCGGATATAGCCGAAAACAAGCCATGATAAGGGTGCTCACAAGAAGCGCCATTAGCCATGTCATGGATGCCCAAGTAACACACCACATGTCGAATAGCGTGCCTAAGAAGTGCACGGCGTGCCTAAAAAGCGCACGATGTAGAACTCCCTTAGTAGCATCCTTTGTGGATGACCCGTGCTTATATTAGTATTCACATCCTTTGTGGATGACCCAAATATAGTATTGGCATGTCAAGCATATACGAACAAGCATCCTTAGTGGATGACCCTAGTTCAGAAAAGCACGATGACAAGTTAGAACCCCAAGAAGAGTACTCGTTGGTTAGGGAAGTTCTTACTCATAGCAGGACGACTAAGCATCGTCTAGTCAGAATGCACATGCTCAGATATCATGTCATGATTAAGAATTCAGAATAAATCTCAGACTCATGTACAATTAGTAAGACGACTATAAGTCGTACCAATTGTTGCATTTGAAATACTTTTATGTTCAGAATAGCAGGTGTCAATTCAGATATATAGCTCTAGATCCAGAACTATGCTTATACACCCATGCAGAAGCTCAACTAGACTATAGCTCATGTTTGAGATTCAGATTTAGATATAGACTCACACCCGTTTACTCACTAAGTCATTAGGACTTACCGTTCTCAGTTTCCATGTTTTGCAGGTTAAGTCTTAAGGACGCCGAAGCTTGTAGATTAAGAAGACGAGTTAGGAGATCGACAATGCTCGTGTATATAGGTGACGAGCATCTCAACCATACTTTGTTATTCAGCTTGTTAACGCCCCAAAAATTTACAATTAAGTGTCAGAATTGTATACCTCATGTTTTGTCATTAATATGTAGATATGTATAACATTTATTTGAAAATGGGTCAAAATAGGGGTGTTTGGGTTAACACCCGCACTCGTAGATTTACGCTTCCGCTATCATAATTTAAGTACCATGTTTATGTATTATATAATTATGACGTGTTTTATTCAGATTTTTAGTTCAGTAATTTTCACAAGTACAGATCGATACGACGTATAGGACAGAACCTATACGGCGTATTCAATGTTAAAATATAAATTTAGAGTCGGGCGTTACATCAATACTATTACTACAAAGTTGAACTCACTAGATCCAAGCTATAGTAGTAAAAATCATATTGAAAAATTCACTCAAGCTATCTCGACAAATTGGAAACTTGAAGAAGCGGAGGTTGAAGAAACAAGAAATTCGGTACAACTGTCTTTTGCAAAGATAATTGACGACCTTAATACATATGAAGAGTTTCTAGAAAATATTAGAGTCATCACCGAAGAAGAGACCGATTTGCTAGATCTCGAAGATGAAGCCATTACAAGCCAAACTAGTGATCTAGATTCCATTGTTGATAAAGACGAAGAAGTAGAAGAAGTCATTACATCGACAAATCAACTTAGAAATTGCAATGAACAAAGAAGTAATCAAGAAATGGCATTCATTGGAGTGGTTTGGAGCAATGATGAAGATGGGAATCACTCACATGGAAAAGCCACTTGTTTCACTACACTTGACGTTCTTGAGGTATCATCTAATCCTTCCTCATCCATTCATAATCTAGATATTCATAAATTACAAAAAGAAAACGAGAAATTAATTAAATTTAATGAACACATCTTGAAAAATATTGAAAAACATTAAATGGATAAACATAAACTCAAGAAAGATATTAGTGAAGTTGAACGTAAATTGACACTACTTAAGTTTAAGAAAAGTAGTTTTGACCTAAACAAAATGTTGTGTAAACAAAAACCTTTTCATGACAAGGGAGGTCTTGGTTTTTCGGAAAATGATAAAAATACATTTACAAGTCAAGAAAAATCCATTGTGTTTATAAAAGAAGGCCATAAACCAAAACCTACCGACTCTGACGCGCTGACTGATGCGTCAACGTACGATCAACGCGCCAGAAGTCTGAGTAAAAATGGATCATTATTAAATGCTTTTGCTAAACCATTCTTTCCTCAAACCTCTTTTACTATCAATCATAACAATACCCTTCGTGACTTTGAAGAATTCACCAATGATGAGCATGGTAGTAATCTAGACTCTAAGTGTTGTAGTACAAGTAATCTAAATAATGATGACTTTAGTATTATGTTCACCAATGTTAATTGCACTATTAGTAAGAACGGTAACATATTAGCTAAGGGTCATAGGCAAAAAAACTTGTATACATAATAAATGGTAATAACATCTTATTACAATATGTCTTCTCAATTATGGTAAATAACCCAACACTTTGGCATAAGAGATTGAGTCTCGCCATCAAGCTAGTAAGCAATTTATCAAAGTTGAGTTGTTAAAAAGACATTATTGTGTTTCATGTTTAAGGAACCAAGGTCATGATAAAACTAAGTCTTAGGCAAATGTGATCTTTGAAGAATAAATTGTCTTAATGGGATCAAACCATATTAGTGAATTTGATTAATTGCAATTTGGAAACTTTTGTGAACAACATGGAATATCTTATAACTTATCGGGCCCGTTCACTTCTCAATCACTTGAGATTGTTGAAACAACACATCGTAAGTTAAGAAAGATGAGTCGTGCAATGTTTGACGAGCAATCCATTCCACAAAAGTTTTGGTGTCATGCCCTATATACCACATGTTATATCTTTAATAAAGTCTATATTAGAAAGGTCTTAAGTAAAACATCATATGAAATATTTAGGAATAGGAAATCATCTTTAGAGTATTTTAGAGTATTTGGTTGTAAAGTGTTTATACTTAACATCAAAGAGTATCTCACCAAATTCGACCCAAAGTCGTATGAAGGTATGTTCCTAGGATTCTCTCAAAACTAGTAAAGCATACATAGCGCTCAACAAGGAAACCATGAGGATTGAGGAATCTCTCAATGTTACCTTTGATGAGAGCATGCCAAAGCCTAAATCATCTCCTTCGGTAGAAGTTAATGTGGTTGATGAACCTATAGTTCAAGATCAAGAAAGGTCACCGTCATTACAAGTTAATGTTTCGGTTGAAGGCAATCCTTAGGAAGTGATAGTAGCGAGGGGTCATCCTATTGAACAAGTCGTTGGTGACTTGAATAAAAGGACTCTTAGGTCACAAAATAAACAAACTTAAGTTTTGGCATGACATTTTTCAAAAATCCAAATTGTTTTGGGGTAGGTTTAGGTGTACATGGTTGACATGCATCTTAGGAGAACAATCCTTAAGTTAGAACAAAATGTTTAGAAGTTGTTTGCGAGTTCTTTAGGTGCTCTTAAAGCTTATGTGCTTATATGTTTAGGATTAATGTGAAGGCATGGGAGGGAACACTAGCTAATATTCTTCAAGCGGAAAGATGTGTATCAATTCATTATTCAAACAATGATAGATAATATCCTTGATTCTACATGTCTATACTATGTGATGGGGCAAGAAAATTTGACACAAAAGGTCTTGTTACATCGTAATAAGATTGAGAATTTATTGTGTTAAAATACCAAGATTAGATAAAATTATTGGATCACAACTCACACTTGTGTTGAAGATTTTATATCTAAATCTACTTGCTCAATTTATGTGTAATATGCATGCCATGTGTTTAGGGTAAAATAGAAAAGAAAAGAAGGGATATTATGCAAACACACAAACTATTAACATAGTTGAAGAGAACTTCCCGAACTTGAAATTCGGTGTGGTATTGCGTAACAAACTAAAATACCCAATGAATAGACCAAATAAACTAAGCATCTCACTCAAAACCTTGGAAACCTATAATGTTGTTGCAAACAACATATAAGGACTATTTTGGTCGACATACTACACATCAAACTATAAACCGGAGATATCTATCAGTGTATAATGACTTTCTATACAATGTGTGATGGTTTATAGGATCTAGCTTGTGTAACCAAATTTAATACAATTGTTATCTTTGCACAAAACAACCATGCTCTCGAAATGATGTACATGAAATACTCGCACTTGATTCATATTTTGAGTATTGTTGGTTCAAATTTGCGCTCAACAAAGTCATATTCAAAGGACTTGATGATATTTGATCTTAACTCATCAACTATGATAAATTCATGCATATCTTTTGTAAAGAATGCATGCAACTACCATAGGATCTAAAATGAGCATCTTGATAATCCAAATCCAACCAAACTCATAACTAACTCAAGCCTAATCACTCATGTCATACAAGAATAATTATCTTCCCCATACACCACTTTCTTTCAACTCACCTTGTACTAGGAATCTTAGTACAAAGCATGATTATCCTTTGGACTATAGATCTTCCTTAACCATACCTAATTCATACTAATTGGCTATAAAAGGAGTGACTTTTTATCATATATCCTCATCACAACCCTCATCTTCCTTAAATACACTTATCTTCTCTTCAAAAATGGCAACTAAGTTTTTCATGAAACGTGTTGACGAGTCAAACAAAACTAACGTGTATGAACCGTTTAAGTACCGTGAATTTTGTGAAGGTCGTGAATGCGACAAAAATTTCATGTGTGCCACCGGAATAAGAAAACCATTCATCCAAGCTAAAGCCTTCTCTTTAATTCGTGACCTCCCCATCGAAATTTATCCTAGGCATTTTGAAGAATTTTATGCTAGGTTCTATCTAGATCACCCTTCTCTTACTCTCAATTTTCGTATGTATGGGCATGGGTATGCATGGTGCTTAAGAAAGTTAGGAAAGGTTTTGAATGTGTGTTCTAAAGGGAACTTGTTCTTTACAAGGTCCACCAAGACGGAAGACTTCATGAATATAAGGCACTATCATCCGAGCACTTATGCTCTAGATCCCCCAATTCATGTCGTCCTCATTCAAAATACTATTCTACAACCCGACTACCATTGTGAGAAGACTCCATCCGAACATTGGAACAAATATCAACTTCTCGTCAAATTGATGCCTTGGGCGGAGGTCTTGTTGAAGAATATGTTTATGGAGGTGGAACCTCAAGAGAAGTTACCTATCGTTGTTGGGTACATGCTCTATTGTATTATGACCGAGACTCCATTCAACTTTGCTTACTTTATAGCAAAAAGAATGGAAGCTTTGGACTACAATAAGGAGCCACTTCCATATGCTAGACTCTTGTCACGCATATTTGACCACATTGAGAGCAAATACCCAAATGATCAATCTAGAATGATTGAAGTTGATGATGTAACCCCAATGGAGGAATCTTGCACAATGGACTCTCTTTAGTTTTGAGATCCATTCATATGTTGTTGTAGTTGTTCCCTAGGAGTCCTAGGTTGTTTTATGTGTTGTTGCTTAGTTAGTTGTATGACCCATGTTTCTCCCATGAAATAAAATGTTTGTGTTGTGATAATACTCGTATGTGTATATAGATATTACTCTTGCTCATCATTCAATCTACAAATGTCATGAGGGGATAATCACTATTAAACTTAATCAAAATTAGACATATATATACACGTATAAACATGTTTATATATATACATATTGTTGTGGACTAATCCTTGATGCAAGTATCCAAATGGTAACCTAACTCATTTTGGAACTTTCACATGTGAGGATTTCTTGTTGCATGTTGTGATTTCTATGTGTAGCTAGGCCACCGCAAAAGTGAGGCTCTTGACCCATGGATCCCCGCCTTAAAGCAAGGGGGAGCAACGATCTAGGGGGAGCTATGTTCAAGGGGGAGCATATTCGGGTACACATACAAGCTAGTTCATTAATCCCACAGGCCCAAGTTCGAAACCTGGCTTGATTGGTAGTCCTACCTTTTTGATTTGACAAAAGGGGGAGAAAGAAAGCAAGAGCGTGAAGACCATTCAAGAAATGTTAAAGACTTCACCAAATTACAAGGCAAAGGTCAAGACGCAAGCTACACCAAAAGGTCAAGACGCAAGCTACACCAAAGGCGCGCTTTGTCTTCGCTAAGTTTTGTAATTTTTTTTGCTTTCGGTTTTTATTTGTCATCATCAAAAAGGGAGAGATTGTTGAGGTAACATGATCAAGATCTCTTTATGTTTTAATGATGAAAAATAAACCATCAAAACAAATAAAATAACAAACGTTAGCCAAAATTCCCCGGAGCCCATATCTGCTCCTGGCGCGCTGCCCGCGCGTCAACGCGCGGGTGACGCGCCATGCTACTGTATGGTCTCCGGTGAATTTTGAAAGTCGCCTTTCCCCTTACCCGACAAATGTGGATCTTTCAATACAGGTATGAATATACTATGTGCTTAATTGAGAACACTCGAAACGAGTTTTGGGATTAGAGATATCCAACTTTTAAAGCACCCATTTACGGGAAAACGCCAACTCATGTTTTCTAACTATCGCCTCTAACCAAGGCTTTTATAAACTTAGGGAGCTTATATACTTCACGTAACATCATGTGAAAGCATTCATATGCTCATATTCCGTGCTTACGTCTTCTCTAATTACGTAACGGGTTTACTCCCTTATTGGTCAAACTAAGTTCAAGGTCTCTTTGCGTAAACGCATCCTTATCTGTATGGGTTATGCTTTACATCAAGGCAAAGCACTTAACTTGTTTGAACCAAGGTATTAGTTGAGAATGTCGAGTCGTAGAAAGTCACGAGATATGAAATTATGGATTCTCGACGTTGTGATACTTGAACTTATAAGTAACTTATGATTATCTCAACTTATAATCTTAATTGTCTAAACCTTTTCTTCTTAATGACAATTAGATTACTTCTTAATCTCATTTTTATAAAAGACAAATATCACCAAATCTCCCACAATCCTTCCCAAAATCCTTCCCAACATTCTCTTACAATATTCTCTTACACTCTCTTACAAAAGTGTACCTTTGTCCTTCACATACTCCCACACAATATTCCCTTAATCTACCAACTTCCCATACAATCCTTATACACACACTTAATTTCAAAATACACACACTACTCTCACAACCATCTCTTCTCTACACACACTAGCCAACTCACCATATCCCTTCCATATCCTAATCTCTTACATATTCCCTTATAACATCACATCCCTTACACAATCCAACTCATCTCTTATATTCCTTACACACTCTACATCTCAACCATCCATTCCCTTACATTACATCTCAACCCTCTATTCATCACATGGGAATAAATTTGAAATCCAAACATAGGCTCCCTTTGATCCTAGCCATCCATTTCAAACAAACACATCTCAACCCTCCATATTCCCCACATGCCAAATAGTTTGAAATTCAAAAAAGGCTCCCTTTGATCCTAGCCATCCAATTCAAACCATCTCATCACAACCATCCATCCTACACCCCCAAGGATGGAATATACCTTGGCGTATTATTTCTCTCTTTTCTATGCCACTTGAGGAATACCCAATCTACCCCTACCAAATTACCCTTTCTACTTTTCTACCCTTGGCTATTTTAGTTGGTAAACCTTAGATTGATTAATGTTAAGGTTTAGTGTGAAGTACAATTGGGGGTTTAGCAAGGTTAGGTATTTATAAGATCCAACACCCAACACTTGGGATTATTCACAGACGCCTGGCGCGCTGCCCACGCGTCGACGCGTGGGTGACGCGCCAGCCTCGGTAAATTAATCACAAGTTTGGGTCTTGTTAGGTCACCATATTGTAAACACAAGTATTGAAATGATAGAAATAAGATGAGAAATAGAGTTCGGTTGATTAGATCAAATATGAAGAATAAAAGTGCAAGAGTTTCCTTATGATATTGAAATAACCAACAAGAAATATGTTTACATCATATTCCTATTTATAGGAGAGGAGCTAGGGCAACACTCCCTTTCTCCTTCCTTTCTTTAAATCGTTGGGCTTAAGGCCCATTGGATGTATGATGGACTTCATATGTTACATGATAAGTTAAATATGCTAGCATCCTATTACAAATGATGAAATAACCGAGACTTGACTAAACGTTGATAAACTTAGGTTTTAACAATCTCCCCCTAAGGATCGGTTGTTGAAGAAGTGATTTTAGTCACGGTCATTTAAGGTTGCTTGACGTCTTTGTCTTTGGACTTTAGTTGTGGCTTTCATAGCTTTAGACGTCTTCAAAAGATGATAAGTAGAGGTGATTCATCATTCTTAGTTCTTAAAAATCTCCCCCAGATAGAATGGGTGTTCTTTGTTCTTTGTTGTTGATGAGATAGTGATCACATGATGTGGTGCTCTGCCATTCGTCACTTTCTTAGACTCCAGTGGATCTGCATCATTACGACATGCTCATACACCTTTGACGTTTGAAACTTTCATATT
>LBNU01022880.1:56587-67754 GCA_014162995.1 Artemisia annua
CAAAAGTACCTAAAATGAGAAAAGAAACGACTTTGGGTGAAATCCAAACCAAAAACATACGAATTAGGACTCAAACCGACCCCTAAAAACGTAACATTTTTCGTCTCATCAGTATGCAGATTTCCTTGAAAGGAATCTCATATCTGAAGAATTCAGTGGGCGAGTAATTGATCTGAAAGATGATCAAGAAGATACATCACCTTCTGAAAACACTAGCCAACTTCAAGAGGAGCCTGAAAGTCTCGCACTTCCACCTGAAGTTACTCCCATTTGTAGGTCTAAAAGGACTATACGTGTTCCTGATCGACTATGTCTAAATGTAGTAGTCGAGGATTATAGTTTAGGGGATCTTAATGAACCCGCTAACTATAAAGCTGTCATGGCTGATCCTGAAAAGGACAATGGAAAGCAGTAATGAATGCGGATATGCAATCCATGAAAGATTATGATGTCTAGATTGAAGTAGACCTTCCTCCTAATGCTAAAGTCGTTGGTAGCAAGTGGCTCTTCATAAAGAAGATTGACATGGATGGTAAAGTACACACCTATAAGGCTCGTCTAGTAGCAAAGGGCTATACTCAAACCTTCGGGTTTGACAATGAGGAAACCTTTTCTCCTGTAGCAGACATTAGAGCTATTAGGATTTTTATAGCCATAGCGGCGTACTATGACTATGAGATTTAGCAAATGGATGTCAAAATAACCTTCTTGAATGGTCACCTTGAAGAAGGTATCTTTATGGCTTATGAATCTACAATTTCCAAAGCAGTATGCAAGCTTCAAAGATCCATTTATGGATTGAAGCAGGCATCAAGGCAATGGATCCATTTGATGAGGAAATCAAGAAATTCGGTTTTGCTCAAAATCTTGATGAGCCATGCGTATACCATAAGGCTAGTGGGAGTAATGTTACTTTCCTTATCCTGTATGTTGATGACATATTGATTATGGGAAAACACATTCCAAGTTTACAAGAGGTTAAGTCCCATCTTGAAAGATGTTTTGCTATGAAGGGTTTAGGAGAAGCAGCATATATTCTAGGAATCAAGATCTATAGAGATAGATCTAGACGGTTGATTAGACTAAGTCAAAGTGCTTACATTGATAAAATCTTGAAGAGATTCAGGATGCAAGATTCCAAAAAGGGATATCTTCCAATGCAAGAAAACCTTGGCTTAAGCAGCAAAGAATGTGCTTCTACACCTGCTAAGGTGGCACGCATGAAGAAAGTTCCTTATGTTTCAGTTGATCTTCATTCTTTGTCGAGTGGACGTGGCAAAATATCATCTCCAACTAGCTCGGGATCTTTTTGTGTTAGGGTATCGGGATACAACCATTTACTTTTGTCTTTCAAAAAATTTCAAGCCTTTCCGCAAACCAAGCTTTCCCTTCATTGTCATAATACGTAGTTTGACAACGTGTCATCAAATCTTCGTCGTTCTCACCACTAAGCCTCGTTGTTTGGTTGATGATAACATTAAAGTTTCCAATTTCTCAATTGATGGGTGTCCACTTCCTGGTCAACTTGTTTTTGGTACGCGTGATGTATCCCTTACTCGTTGCTTGCTCATTGTATTCCGCAAAAAAATTGTACTAGACTATTTGATTTTTGGTCGTTGCCCGTGTTTGGTTCCTTGGATATATGTAAGCAATATTCCGCCAAAACTAGTTCCTCTTGTTGAGACCATGGTGTACGTGTTGTTTAAAACTTTCGATTTCTCGGTTCATGGGTGTCCACTTCCTAGTTGACATGTTTTTGGTACGCGTGATGTATCTCTTGCTCGTTGCTTGCTCATTGTAGAAATTTGTATCAGATTATCCGATTTTTTTTCATTTCCCGTGTTAGGGTCCTCGGATATATGTACGCAATATTCTGCCAAAATTAGTTCTTCTTGTTGAGACCATGGCGTATGCGTGATATCGATTTTCTTTTCCCTGTTAGTTGGTTTTTTGCTTCCGCTGGTTTCTCTTATTTTTATTTTTTCATTCGGTAGTAAGAATGTTCTTCAATATACTAAACATTGTTTTATGCTAAGTGCTTAACCTGGAAACAACCATACTAGCTTTCCCCTCGTATGAAAGTTGCAAGAATATATTTAGCATACAAAAATTATGCCTCTAAGATTTTCCAGCTAAAATAAGGAATCACATATTTGTCACCACTATTAGCTAATTATTGCTTGTACAGTAAAAGAAAAAGTGACCGGAATCTGGCTTTGGTCACTGGAGAAGATGAAGATGAAGGGTAAAGGGTGGTGTTGTTGGTTGTGTGGTGGTGGCTGTGAAATAAAATATAAAAATTACTTTGCAAATTTAGTCCCTAAAGCAATAGTGTTATGACATATGGACATTTTAATCCTCAAAGCAGTGAAATGACGATTTTACCCTCAGTGACATGGCACTTAACGAGAAAACTAACGGAAAAGGGCTCTCGGTGGCTTTTTTGCACTTTTACGTAATGTTAGTAGTTTTTTTGCGCTACTTTTCGTCTCGGTCCCATTTCTGCGATTTCGTGGAAGTTTAGGGACCATTTTTGCATTTTATCCTAAATTTCTACTCACAACAAAATCAACATAACCTCTCATATTAAAATTGAATATGAAAGATCCCAATCCCTATTCAAAATACTCTTTAGCAACGTGTTTGTCAAACGCGTTGTATACACTCTAGCAATGGTGTGTCATAAAACAAACAAGATGTTACTTATTTGATAGACATGTCAATGCATTGTATTTGATTGGATGACGTTTAAATCTGAAAATAACAATCGGAAGTGCATGTTTTCGACATTAATCGCATTTTTGAACTTGAAACAAAACAAAAGTCGTGTTTTTTCTAGAAGTATTTCAGTATTTGACTGGATGACGTTTAAATCTGAAAATAGCAAGCGGAAGTGCATGTTTTCGACATTAATTGCATTTTTGAACTGAAACAAAACAAAACTCGTGTTTTTTCTACTTTTCTAGAAGTATCTAAGAGTGCTCAATGCAGTTGTTATATGCCCCGTTATAATGCAAAATGGAGACCTACTTCACCGCCAACTGCACCGTTTACAGTGTTAAGTTTGTGCATTACATGATTGTTATCGGGACGGTGCTTTTTCGGTTATGTGTTATAGGAACCCGCACCGGACCTAGCCCTCCAAAATGTTCGTTTTCCAAACAGATGATATACACACGCAACCTCCCAAGTGCCAAGGCGGCAATACGCCCTACCACTGCACAATATTTTTCTTCTTCTTTCACAAATGGTTACAATCTTAAACAAATAACTTTTTAATAATAAAACTTGCATTGAATGTAACCATAATATAACTTCTTCACAACAATATTCAATTATCGTACTCCAAAAGATACATATAACACAAATGATTAGGTAAAACATCATAAGCTTGCTTCAATATCTATTTTGGTATACCTAGTCAACGCAAAATCTATTCTTGTCATCAGTTCTTCGACACCTAAAGTCCTTACAACGTAACNATCGGAAGTGCATGTTTTCTACATTAATTGCATTTTTGAACTGAAACAAAACAAAACTCGTGTTTTTTCTAGAAGTATCTAAGAGTGCTCAATGCAGTTGTTATATGCCCCGTTATAACGCAAAATGGAGACCTACTTCACCGCCAACTGCACCGTTTACAGTGTTAAGTTTGTGCATTACATGATTGTTATCGGGGACGGTGCTTTTTCGGTTATGTGTTATAGGAACCCGCACCGGACCTAGCCCTCCAAAATGTTCGTTTTCCAAACAGATGATATACACATGCAACCTCCCAAGTGCCAAGGCGGCAATACGCCCTACCACTGCACAATATTTTTGTTCTTCTTTCACAAATGGTCACAATCTTAACCAAATAACTTTTTAATAATAAAACTCGCGCTGAATGTAATCATAATATAACTTCTTCACAACAATATTCAATTTTCGTAAACCAAAAGATACATATAACACAAATGATTAGGTAAAACATCATAAGCTTGCTTCAAAATCTATTTCGGTATTCCTAGTCAACGCAAAATCTATTCTTGTCATCAGTTCTTCGACACCTAAAGTCCTTACAACGTAACGCTAGGGAATTTGCATGAGCCAAAACCTACAAAATACATTGTCAAAAAAGAAAGAAATCGTACAAATGTTAATCATAAATTTTTCGAGTTATGCATCATATATATCATTCGTGAAAAAAAAAATAAAAAATAACAATAACGTCACTTACTTGGATTTTCGGTAGTTTGGACTGCAAGCCCATTGAAGTAACAAGACCCGCCCGCTTTTTTAAATTGAGCCCAATAAGAGCTAAAGGCATAGCTTGCATGCCACCTCAATACATTGGGTCTAAAACACTTCCCACCGGATTGAATCGGGTCACAAGTACCATTACCCTGGCCACACGCGTAAGACAACGCGCCAGCAAGCGCCGTGACATTCACCCCACGCGCTGCCATACACCAAATCGGCCCCTTGTACGGCTCATTGTTCGTTGGCGCCGGCAACGCCTTCTTATACTCCTCCGTCTTACCAGACAAGTCAATCTCGTAAATACTTGTCCCGTTTGGATACAACAACCCAAAGTGTCGTTCGGTTCCCGGACCTGTTTTTTGGTTTTCGTTGTACAAAGCAAAAATAAAAGAAGGGAAAACGACGGTTGGCTTCAACGGGGTCCCCCTTGCCGGCTTTCTGGTCAACCATTTAACAACATTTCGGTTATAAGTCGCGGCATTGTAAATATTCCCCCCAATTTGATCAACATCGCAACCATTGGGCCAACCCGTTTCCGCAATAAAAATCCGGGTATTCGGGTATCCAACTCGCCTCATGGCAAAAAACAAAGCATCAAGCATTTGTTCTAATAAGTTAGTATACACCAACTTGGTAACTGGGTCGGTGTATCTAGTCTTTCCAGGTTCAAGTAAAGCATAATCTAACTTAATTTCAGCCGGGTTAGCCACCCAAGCGAAATAAGTATAAACATCAATAAAGAAAAAAGACTTAGTCCCATTAAAAATCCCAACAGGGTCTTATTAACAGATTCTGTTACACCCGAACGAAATGTCCCATTTGACGGCGGAAAAGAAGTTTCAAACAATCATAGCTAACGGCGTGGCTAACCTTAACTTTCCTTAATCTAAACCAAGGACTTTCTGATCCGGACATAGCCGGACAAGGTTAAACCACGTGACATTGTCGGGCTGAGACACAGATCATTCCCAACAGCACTACGATTTTAGTATGTGGGTAAAGGGAAACATTATTGAGATCCATTCATCGCTAGGTTTGGTTTTTAGCTATTTCAATGATTTATTTCATTGGGACCATGTACGGATACTTGAAATGTCGGTTTTGTTAAGGGCTTTAAGGAATTTTGGGGTTTGCATCGTAGAGTTTGACCTACGCTTGTTAAGCTTTTATTAGCTCGACTGGACGGTTTCTTGGGTGTGGAGATTGTACTTCGTTAGTTGGTCCCGTAGTTAACACCGGGCTTTGCTGCGATTCCGGCATCTGTTCGTGGTCATGAAAAACATAATAATAATCACATATCATATCAAAACTAATACCAGCGGAATGAGTTTATCACCTGAGCTTACAACTTATTTATATTCAAACTAATAGTCTGTAACCAGCTAAAAATGAGCTTATTGGCTTTTCCAAATTTCATAAATTTGTAAGTTAAACAAATGAGCTAAACCATAAGTTTGGATTAAACATCATACAAAAAAAAAATAATAATAATTTTTAAAAAAAAAAAAAAAAAAAAAAAAAAAAAAAAAAAAAAAAAAAACTGTGCCATAAGGAAATGAAAATAAAAAGTGCCCACTAATACCACTATCAACCCATTGACCATAACCCCGTTCCATAAAGTCATTAAGAATAAGATTTGCATACTAAAAACACAAAATTAATGAATCTAAATGAAGGAAATGAACTTACTAGATGTTGAAACTAGGAAGCACAAAAGAGGTATAAACCAAATGAAACCCATTTTGTGGGTTTGTGACATTGTTGAATGGTTCCAAAACTAGAACCTTGATAACAAAAGAGAAGCAGGTGAGAAATTTAATGCCGTTGGGAGAACCAATGAAAAGATGAATAGTGTTTTGATGTGATTGGTGGAATTGTGAAGGTGAAGATTACAAAAGTGTGTGTTTGTAAAAGTGAGAAAAGAGTGTTTGGTTATATTTTATGGAACGAGAAAAGGGGTGTTAGTTGAGCTTGAGAGTAGAGAAAAGTGAGAAAGTGTTTAAAATAAAGAGATTTGGAGAGAATCTTTGGTTGTAAAGTTGGATGTCATGAATGAATAGTGAATGATATATCATAGGGTATGTCCTTTATCAAGTATAGATTGTAAAATGTACTTTATAGAGATTGAAAGAGTATACTAAAACATGTTACAACCAAATTGGTGAACAAAATGTTTCTAGCCTTCATCAATTAAGGTATGTTTGATAGAAGTAGCTCGAGATGAAAATTATAAGTGTTAAAATTTATGAGAGCTAGAACTTTTATTTTCAAATATATTTTGTAAAATAGCAGAAGTTTGTGGGTGTAAAATGTCATTAAAAGACAAAGCATAAAAGTATACAAAAGTTAAAGCTAAGAGTTTGTTTATGTTTTTAACCACAAAATTTTGTTGAAGAAAGCCATGCGAGGAGCTAGGCGCAAGAAAAAAACTACAAAACAAACACTCAACGGCCAAAAGGTACAACCTGATACAGTCATGCACCAAACACCAAACAAAACTTATGAAAATAAAGGCTTCAGGTTGCAGCACCAATCTATGAAGAATTTAAGCATGATGAATGGACAAAGATCCAATGAAACGACCAAAAACCATATTGAGCATATTCGAAGACCACCTGGAATGTGAAAAATAAATCATGTTTCTAACACAACTGTGAGCATGTGGTCTGAAACACAACATATACACACAGTTTAAAAGATATATTACGGGGCAGATCAAAAGAGTTAAATCAAGACGGTTGTGGACTTCTCGCGGACTAATGCAGCACCACGAGAAGATAACCCAAAGCTTCTTAGCAAAGTCGCACTCAAAGAATAAATGAGCTGCATTTTTTGGGGCTTCCAGACAGACTAGGGCCATGGTCGATGCATTTGTCATCAAGCTTCACTTTCGAGGGGAGTCTATTTCTCACCAAACACCAATACATTATATTACTCTTGCGAGGAACATATATATTCCATGTAGTCGGACTGTCATATTTTATAAGACAAGCATTATCAATCTTGGATCTTAACGAACCACTAACGAAGAGTATAATAACTAACCATACTAAAAGTGGTAAATTGTTTATATTATTCAATAAGATTTAGGATCAAATTAGAAGAATAACTAAAATGAGAATAATGAAAAGTTACCACAACCACATATTTAAGATACATTTATAAAAATGAATGGATCTTTCTTCACTATTGAATAAAGGGATTACAATACATAAGATGAGTATGGATCTAGTGAGAAAAATTATTGAAATGAGAAGAATGAGAAAAAATTGTGGCCACATATTTTAAATAAGGAAAGAGAAATAATATGGAGATGCATCTATTTTTGTGAGTGCATCTAATATTTGTGGTTGTGGTTTCTTCTCATTCTTCTCATCTTAGTTATATTTCTTATTTGATCCTTACTCTACATAAGATATCAATCTTACATATTTTAAAAGCTTATCATAGTTAGCTTCTTTTTAAAGAACTTGTGAATATAGTGGCGAAAGAAAGCTTCTACTACAAAATAAGTTATTTTGACACCTTAAGTTCTCATAATCTCAGTGCCGAGCATACCCTAACACTTCATGAAAAAACTAATCATAGTTTATAAGATGTTATTATACATATACTATGAATTATGTTTTCGACAATGCTTTACTATTTTGCAATACAAGGAATTTATACCAAAAACTATAGTGGATATTTTACAGCACTTTTATGTACCTTTATCCCAGCAGACTTTTAACTCCAAATATCCAAAGTGTTAAAATATAGAATCCAATGAAATATTTACCTATATCATGGAGCAGATGTATATTTTACTATAAAAAGGTACTAACGTGCCATAGATGCAGAAGAAAATGTGGGCTGAAAAGTCTCGAATAAGTAAACGAATAAATAAAAGGTCAACACTTTCTTAAAAGGGGTACATGTACATGATTCTTTGTGTTCATTTATGTTCATATCAATTTACAAGTTATTAGCAAATACTTGGATGCTATACAGCATCTTTTTGAAATTAATTACCATAAAAGATTAATTGTAGAGTTTTATATTGAAAATGGAAGATCGACATCCCTAAATTAGTACAACAGTGATGTGTACGACGTGCATTATTACCTGACCCTGGGCGAAGTGTGATCAGTCGGCTCGTTGGACGATATAGCCGTTGAACAAACATAGTGGGGTAAGTCATAAAGCAAAGCAAATGTGTTTTTCTTTTTCAAAGCCACTACTCAATTTAATGATTTACTTCTGTTCACAAAAAAAATAATAAATAAATAAATAAAATAAAATAAATACTTTACTCGGTTTTTTCTAATAGTATCAGGTGCAGAAGCGTAAGTTAAACTAAGATTTTAATGTCGCATTATTTTTTCCCTTTTTTTAGTTTCCTTTCAATTACAGATCCAAAAATACTATCTATTAACTCAATTAAAACCTCAATTTTGATACACACAATTTTATTTTCTTTTTCATTTTTCTCACACTAACTAATTTTTCATTTCTTAAAATAAAAATACAAATCACATTACGAAAATTAAAAAAGAAATGAAAAAAATTAACGTAAACGACTAATTTCTCATGCAATATTGTTGGACCCTTTTAACGTGTTAGAACTTATTGTTTAAGTTAAACCACGTTTCATGGAAACAATATAACGTATATAGACAGTTAAAATGTAGCAAAAGTAAAGTTGTTTATAATATGTGATACATAGTTAATTTTCAACATTTAAATTATTTATTGATAAAAATCAAAGAATTGACAAGGTTTGCTTGCGGAATAGCAAACCTAGTTGAATGACAACATGTATATGATCTCCTCTCAAACTTAAACTAACAACTTGTGCTGGAAGTTTAAGTACCAACTATATATACTCATTGGATCTTCTTGAAGACTTGGTTGAACTTCATTCTTCAGTTCAACTTTAGCTAGGTGTAGGGGTGAGCTGAATGTGTCTAGCTTTGTGCACTGAAGTTGTCGTCAGTTGCAGAGCTGAATGTGTCTTCAGCTTTGTATTGTTATGTGAGTTGAATGTGCCTTCAGCTTTGTTGAGCTAAATGTGTCTTCAACATTGCATACTGAAGTTGTCTTCAGTATCCAGTACTTATGATATGTTCTATTCAAATCCTAATCCAGGGGAAGTGGGCACTGATCTGACCCAAATCACCCAATAATCTCCTCTTATTTTAATATACAAATAGCCTAAGTTTCAGATGTAAGTGAGCACACAACTTCTTCTTACTTACTCATATGAATGTAAAAGATATCAGTAAAGGTAGATAAAAATGTTCAATTGATCTTAATACTACACTTCATATTGAAAATTGTCATATACTATCTTTTTGATCTCTTAATCCAGGAAGGATTTTGTCTGTATAAGAGATTTTTTGTTTCTCCTGTCCAGTTCTACTACCAGGATGGAGCTGAAGGTTTTGGCAAGACTTGTTGCTCCTGAACATTGATGAAGTTTGTAAAAGATGTATTGAGCAGCATGAAGGTGTGCACTGTCCATGTTAGGTATTTCATCAGCCTCCCTTGAAGTCTTTTCTATAATAACCATTGAACAATATCATTCCCAGTTTAGGTTCATTCAGTACAGTTCCAGCTGGATAATCTTTTTATTGTACTTGGTCTTTGATGCGCTTTGTTGATTTGGAGGAATCTTTGTGATTATTATCACTTTGTGTTCCTTTCTTGCTCAGTTCATTTAAGCGATCTACCTGCTTGACTTTTGAAGTTTTGTAAGCATGGGTATTCAGCCTTGTTTCTTCTTCTATTTGTTCTTATTTGGTGCTGATAATCTTTTCACCTTTCTCTGTGATGAATACAAGTTTATCAATCCGTTTTGTTATGGATGAGCAAATGAGAGGATTTTTTTGGACATTGGATGAAGTGTATTATCATCAAGTGTTATCTCTTCCATTAAGCTAATGGGATAAAAAATGGTAGACAATAGTGTTTAAGATATAATAAACATTAAATTGGCAACTTACTTGGTAATTAAGTGAAAGGCAAAACACAATAAAAACAAGTCATATAGATTAGTTGGGGGTGCCTAAGGCTTAGATCATAACTAAATATCACCCACATCTGTCGGGATAGATAGTTATATGATAAAGTGTGTAGAGACTAATGACCCATGTTAGACTTGCACTACAATCGACCCACTAAGGCATAGCTAGTTAGACATTGCACTTGCAGATCATGTCGTTGATAAGTTAGAGGAGTAGCTAGGCAAGCACATCTTTCTCTTATCGATTAAATATCAGTTTTTAATTATTTGTCAATTTTATTATTGTCCTTTAATTATTTACAGTTTTAATAATCGCGAGGATTCAAAACTGGAGTTCTCTATTTTAATAAGTTTGCTTTTAAAACATTTAATTTTACTTTTCAGCGAATGACCAAGTTTTACCGAGTCTATGGTATACCCGAGAGGGTAAATTGCCCGATAGTTTTGGTATTACTTGTAACACCCCAACCCGACAAGGGTAGAAGTGCCACATTATGGTGACATATCAAAGCAAGCACAAGCATACATCTCAAGTAATACAAAAGAGTATCAAGGTTACAAGGGAGACTAAAGTACAAGTACAAAAGAAAGTAATACAAATACTAAGTCTGGAAAGAACAAAAGCTCCTACTAATCCAAAAGTTATCAAGGTAAATTCTTCTAAGTCCAATGCACTCTCCACTCATAACCCAGCTTCCTACTAAAACCTGCCGCAGGAAAAGAAATGCGGCTGAGCTACGAGAGCCCAGTGAACAGATATGAAAGTAACAAGCAATATAAAATGATATATATAAGACAAGGGAAGGATAAAGTAAAGCATAAAGGAAGTACAACCGAAGTAAGAAGAACCTGTATTAAAGTTGTAAAGGTGTAAGGTATAAAGGTATAATGGTCAGGTCAGTTATCCACCACGAGCCCAAA
>LBNU01022881.1:0-12328 GCA_014162995.1 Artemisia annua
CGCTGCTATACTTTGTTTATTTTTCCGCTGCAAACTCTATTTACTTTCCGCTGCAACTTTTATATAAAGAGTACTTGTACTCTAAATGGTTTATAAATCGAATGATATGTTTTGGTCACATTTTAAACGTCCCGAGTTGTGGTCGTTTACTATAAATGTGCCTGGTTTCTATTTTCGTAATACCCCCAGCACGATAGCTGCCATATTTGAGTTGGGGGTGTTACACTTTTAAATTCCACACAAAATCTATATTTATGCACCACCTAAAACACAAAAACAAAATTCCGAAACCGAAACTATATCATTGTGTAGTAAGAAAAAAAAATAACGATTTATAACACTTAATGATACCTAAAACTTTCTTACGTAACAGAAAAAAAGTACGAATTAAGTTTTATGAATGGAATGAATTTTAGCTATATCATAATATTTGGTTAAATTGTTCAAATATAGAACTTTTTGTTAAAAACATTGAACATTGTGCCTCTTTTGTAAGATGTATTATGTATAAAATGAATTGACCCATAAATAAAACAAAGCAAGAAATTTAATAAAAATACATCCATGAAATATATCATCTGTAATGTTAAAACATTACATTTGTTTATAGTTCACTTATTATTACATGTTTGTTTAAACATAAGATCCTTCAGTGCTACCGCATCTGTATGTTAGTAGAACCTCTCATTATATTTTTATCTATAACTTGACATACAATTACTACCCATTATAATAGTCAGATTATAGAGAAACTGGGATCGGGAGGATGGTGCATTACGGGCTTCCTGCCTGAGGACACGTAGTAGTTCTACATAAAATTTTTATTGAGGGGAAACAAGGTTGTTGTTGCATCGGGCGGCTATGATCAAATTGTTCTCCTGATGGATATATGCTTGCGATTGGCCATATCTGACTATGTTCATTCACATATGAATGAAAGGACGGATCATTTTGGATTTCTAGGTCCAACATTGTGTCAATGGCTATTGATACTCCCACCATTCCATGCAGAAGCAATTTGAACAGTACTAAGAGAGCAATAAGACGACGTGGTTGGTTTTATATTGCATTCTTCCATTATGGTGATGAATAGGCGGTGGATAGGTGGTGGGAATCCACGTATTTTTTGCAGGCTTCCCAACAACCACGTAACCCGCCACTTGTTAAAAATGGAAAAGTTACGGGGCCCATTCCCATCTGAGTTGGTTGAGCACGAATAGGTGGCTCGACCTCATAACCACTAGATCTTATGGTGTTGGATACAACGATTGTTGGTGGTGTAGATCGTGTTGGTGAGGCCATGAGAGGATTTGGAATTGTGGTACGTCAAATATGGAACTGTGGTTGGCTTTATAATCGTGAGAAATTGTAATTGTAATCAAAGATATTACATTAGAGTAAAGATGATTATTATATGAATACACAAAAGTAAATGTGATATCATTTTAATGCTAAGAAAATAATAAAGTGTCGAAGAAATTACAGTTGGTATTTAATTATCTTAACTATATATAAAGAAGAAATGTCTTTCCTAAAAACTTAAAAGAAGCTTTAAAAAAAACTTAAAAACGAGTAATGTGTTATGTCCAAAATAATCTTTTAAACTTAATGTGTTATTTTGATGGTTTTAAATATCAAATTTTTTAATATCCTACCAAATATAGTCATCATATGTTGCTCGAATCATACATGATTAAAAAAATTGATTTCATTTTCAATTTCACTAAATTGATACATTTTTCAAAATTCTTCTTTTAGGGCCCGCTTGGTTAAGGGTTATAAGGGGTAAGCAATGAGTAAGATAATGATTGATGGAGCTTGGTTAAAGGGAATATAATGCCCCATTACCTAGTATTGGGTAATACCCAATTCCTCAACAAATTGAGGGGAATGCTCATTATATTGCATTGTATTCCTTTTACCATTACTTTTCTCTTTCCCCTCTTTGAACCAAGCGGGCCTTTAGTTGAATTATCTTATGTTACAATATTTTTCAATTTGATTATTTACGTTATATGCATAAACGATACACAAAACACTTAATCAAAATATTGCAACTATAATTATATGCCAATTTAAAATTTCGTCGTTATTCACAGGTACTCACCTAGTATTAATAATGTAAACCATGGTTATCAAGATCGCGATCTTGATCGTAGGATCGTACGATCTTACGATCATACATTAGAAAACCTTGCAAGATCTAAGTAGGATCGGAGATAGCATAGGATCGAAGTAAGATCATAAGATAGCTAGTAAGATCGTAGGATCGCTATCGATCCCGATCCTACTATAAAGCCTAATTTTTATTATTAAACAAACTTTTTACTGAAATTAATCTCACTTTATAAATTTTGACAAAATTTTACTCTTATACTTGACAATGCTTTACTCGTGTTGTATTTCTTTTCTTTCCAAATCGTTTATCAAACGACTGAAACATGAAGTAATTGCATGTATCACGTATTTTATATTATTACGATGTTTAAACTTTGAAATTTTCATCTATATTCACTTAAATTAGTCTTGTATATCGAATTTTATATGGAACTATATAACACTACAACCCCTATCTAAAAATTTTACATTTTTGTAGGATCTTACGATCCCGATTCGATCTTACGATCGCGATCTTGCGAAAACAAAAACGATCCTAAGTAGGATCACGATCTTGATAACCTTGATGTAAACTACAATTAAATTTATATTTTTTTATAAATATTAAATATAGCAAAACATAATAGAATGAAAATATGAGTAAATGGCTTCGTCTAAATGCGCAGTGAATGTTTAACTTTCTATGGAAAATGCATTTAAAGTGATTAAATGTGATTTGTTCTTTTAAAGAATTGACTGGATTACAGTATTCTAAGTTTAGTTTTTGTTTGTTATCTTAACTCAAGATATAGTAAGAAACACAATATTAAATCAAATTTAGCCTAGTATAGTAACATAAAGACTCATTTAACAACATAAAATAGCAAAAGAGAAAACGTACTAAGAGAGTTTTTGGTATTGTTGTTTCAATGTTGTTTCTTCTGCTTCTGCTTAATCTAAGTGCTTATAAGCTGACTAAAAATAAGTGCTTCTGAATACAATTTTTCGATATCTTTCATAAGAAAGTATTTGTAAAATAAAACTACAAGTTTGTAAAATAAAATCTACACCTATCAAGGCTTGAAAACCGTGATCTTGATTCACTAATCGAAGATCAAAACATATGAGGAGGACTTACCATGGTTCGCCGACTATGTCAATTTCATTGTCTCTACAATCATTAATCCAAATCTGACATACCCTCAAAGAAAGAACTTTTTTTCCAAAGTCAAACATTATTATTGGGACGAACCATATTTATTCAAGCATTACGCGGATAATATTATTAGGAGATGTGTTGCAGGAAAAGAAATCTATGACACCCTTAGATATTGTCGTTCCAGGCCAAGCGGAGGGCACCATGGGGCATCCCTTACTGCCAAGAAAGTATTCACCTGTGGATTCTATATGCCTACTATCTTCAAGGACGTCGATTTTTTTTAAAAGAGGTGTGATGCATGCCACCGCTCAGGAAACATTACATCCAAAGGCGAAATGCCACAAACAGACATTCAGTTCTGCAAAATATTTGAGGTCTGGAAACTTGACTTTATGGGACCATTCCCCCAATCAAATAAGAATATATATATTTTCATGGCAGTTGATTATGTGTCTAAATGGGTTGAGGCCCAAGCTCTTCCTACCAATGATGCTCGTGTTGTAATAAAATTCTTAAGAAAATTGTTCTCTAGAATCGAAGTTCCTAGAGCGCTCATCAGCGACAGAGGAACGCATTTTGTAAGAAAAGCCTTAAAAAACATGGTGTTCGGCATAGAATTTCCACTGCATATCACCCCCAATCTAGTGGAAAACCGAAATCACCAATAGAGCTATAAAACGCATCTTAGAACGGTCTGCTTATAACAATAGAAAGGATTGGTCAAAAAAGCTTGATGGTGCCTTATGGGCATTCAGAGCATTAAAAATCTAGTAGGCACCACACCTTATTGAATGGTGTATGGAAAGGCATGTCATTTGCTAGTTGAAATCGAGCATAAAGCATACTAGGCATTAAGAAATGGTAATACGGATTTATCCAAGGCTGGAAAGAATCGTTTTATGCACATAAACGAGTAAGATGAGCTAAGAACTACAACATATATATAAAGAAAGAACTAGAAAATGCCATTATGCAAAATTGCAAGGAAATAAGAATATTGACGTAGGAGATAAGGTGTTGTTATTTAACTCTCGTTTAAAGAACAACCCAGGAAAGCTAAACTCTAGATGGATTGGACCTTTTGTGGTTAGAAAACTCTACCCATACAGGACTATAGAAATATCACAAGGTGAAGGGGAAAGTTTCAAGGTTAATGGACATCTATTAAAGAAATATTATAAGGTGATAACTATTTTAAGAGGAGAAGAGATATAATTCTAAAAGATATGACGTAAAGCGAAAGAGAGTCGAACTTGAACGACTCAGAAATAACCAAAAGTGCTTCCCGAGAGACAACCCAGAATGTTATTCCATTTTTCCTTTATTTTATTTCTGCTAATGTTCATTCTGTTGAGTAGATACGGCGTATCCAACTTCTGGATACATCGTATTCCACTCCCATAATTCGTACTTTTGTTTATTTCTACATTTTAGTATTTTTATTTTATAAACTATCTGTTATGTACTTGATACGGCGTATTCTTGCTTTGGGGATACAACGTATTCAAGCCCTGACCCGTACTTTGTTTTTCTATACAGACTATTCAATACAACATATCCAATCTAAGGGATACGGTGTATGAACAATAATTTGTTACATCACTAAGGTAGTTTTTACCCTGACCAATACGG
This sequence comes from Artemisia annua, assembly GCA_014162995.1. Taxonomy (NCBI): domain Eukaryota; kingdom Viridiplantae; phylum Streptophyta; class Magnoliopsida; order Asterales; family Asteraceae; genus Artemisia; species Artemisia annua. Next base: position 4,889 of record LBNU01022881.1, read on the forward strand.
CATATCCTGTCTAGGACACGACCTTCTTGAGAATTTTTTCTAATCCTCTAATGCTACGGAAGTAGTATTCTACTTTTGTTTTCATGTCTGATGAAAGCAAAAAAAGGGAAGTATACATTTTTATGATATTTTTATGTGGAGCGCTTTTAGTGCTAGGATCCAGGGCAAAAGAAGAAAAAGTTGCTCACATTCTTACCATGGAAGATCATTCCGAGCAATTTCAGGGGAGTTTTCCGTTTCTAATTCTATTCTCATTAATTTTATGTATTAATTTGTACAACGAACGAGGGCGTTGCACAATTCAAGTGGGGGAGGTAGCTAGAATTAGAATTTTACTTGTCCTATTCTACGAAAATACCTAAAAATATGCTAAAAGTTAAAAAAATTCACATGTTTTTCATAGATCATTAGTAGTATAACCCGCGCACAACAACCTTTGATACCATTTGTGAAAATTGAAACCTTTCCGTTTCCACTATTTTACCCCAAATTCCACAAAAATATGAGTGTGCTAGTGGATTGATATAAACTTTAGAACTTGGCTTGGTATATCTATTTGAAACTATAGTAATGAGCATTGCATTAAGGAAACTTGGTGTAATTGGCTTTAATCAACATAAAAGGCAGAATTATTACGATTCACCTGACAGGCCCATGTCATTATATATGTTCGTTTATCAACTAACTACACCGGTTAGTTGACCACCCATATAAACCCTTTTGTTACTCTCACCTTTAGAGTAAGATACCCCTAGTATAACCTGCTGATCCGATCTTTACATTTGTTACATCACTAAATGTTTATGTTTCGTTACACATTTACACCTTAGCCTACCGTGTAGATTAATGTCCATTGTTTGGTTGCTGGTTGCTAGTTACCACATGTGTCCCGTGTATTTCCTGTGTTCGTGTGAGTTTTTCATTCGATTCTTTTCTATAGAGACATTGGTCGGGAGAACTGCATGATGCAATGAGTATGTGAAAGTATGTATTTTACGTAATATCCTTGTAGTACTACTTTCACTAGTTTTTATTAGGGGTGGAAATGAGCCGAGCCGCTCATGAAAAGCTTGGGATCGGATCGGTTAAAAGCTCGAACGACCCGAGCCTAAGCGAGCTCGAGCCCGAGCTCGAGCCTAAGTTGCAGCTCGTTTATTAATCGAGCTCAAGCCCGAGCTTTACATACAAAGCTCGTTTGGACTCGCGAGCCTAAACGAGCCTAAGCATATTTTAAGTATTAAACATATATACGAGCCAAGCTCGAGCTTATTAACGAGCTCAATAAAGATAAATTACGAGCCGAGCTCGAGCTCGAGCCAAGCTTTAACTTTTCATGGCCAAATCGTATAAACGAGCCGAGCCCGAGCCTATATAATATATTACGAGCCGAGCTCGAGCTTAAAGTTTAAGGCTCGTAACGAGCCGAGCTCGAGCCTTTTAAAACTTAAACGAGCCGAGCTTGAGCTCTGGCAGGTTCGGGCTCGGCTCGGCTCGTTTCCACCCCTAGTTTTTTTTTCATTCGAATTCCTATAAGTTAATGAGTATCATAGATGAGATATATTAGTGAAATGGTAAAGTAATATACCATCAGTTTGATTTTCTATTAATGTTACTAAAAAAGGGGAAAAAAAAGCGAGAAAAAGAAACAAAAAAGAATGTGAATTTTCGGTATTTAGTTTAAGTGGTACGTAATATAAACCACTTATTTTAGTGTACACTGGCTGTAACTTTGCCACTATTGTATTGTATATTTTGGGATCTTATGGGAGTTGGTAATTCGGGATATAGCCAACTTGGTATGTTTCATTGTTGATGATGTTGATCGAGGTATATTTGAGTCTTATTTGCGTATCATTAAAGCGTGTTTTTTCATGTTAAAGCGCGAGTTAGACAATGATAAATGTCTCTTTGGGGTTTGTGGTAAGGTAGTAGCTAGTAGCAATTGGTTGTGTCGAACTTAATCTATTTGTTTTGTTCATTTTCTATTTACACCAATTATAAATATTTCCAATGCCTTATCCTACCCTTTTTCATTCTTCATCCTAACCTTTTAGCTTACTAAGATTAGGGAATTGAGCAATCATTGGTGTCTCATTCATGGATTTGGATGTGCATTGGTGATTTTGTCGCCTTTTTTGGTATAATATTATTGGTGAAGATTACTTAGTCTTATTTTTTAGCTTATTCGAGTTAGGGAGTGAGCAATCATAAGTAACGCGTTCATGGATTTGGTCGTGTGTTTGTGATTTTTTGTCGCCTTTTCTGGAATATTGGTATTGATAGAGATTAAAAACTGACGAACCCATAAGCCTTCGCATTTTAACCCATTTTTTCTTTGAAATTGGTTTTAGTTCTCAGACTCTAGTGGTAGAGATTTGCATCCTTGCCAGGATTTTGATAGAATACTCACCACGACCGTGCAATTAAGTGTACCACTAAATAAACACCCTAGATTAGTTACGAGAGATGAGCACATTTCATTTCCTATTCGTGAGATGTAATGGTTATGCACTATTGGTTGAGTTAATTTTCTCGTTTAGTAGTTTAATTAAAATCAAAATCAAAACACCCTTTAAAATCTGTAAAATTCACTAGGTTAATTCTAAACAACACTGTTCTTGAAATCGACCTCATACTTACCCCATTTCTTCATATTTAAATTTTCCAAAGAGAGTGGCCAGGCCAAGGTCTCTAACGTGGTTAGAGTTTTTTAGACTTTGACAGAAGCTTAGCCACTTCTTAGGAAGGCTATTGACAAAGCCACCATTCATTTCATGTTTCTCAAGTTTGACACCATCATTTACTGGTTCATTCAAAAGAACTTTGCAAATGGTAAAGGTTTGAGAAATAGTTTCACCCTCAATGTGTTTGAAGGTGTTGTATGGAAGTTTAAATCCATGACTATTTTCTTTGACATCTGATAGACTTTTTTTTAACTTAAACACAGGTCTTACCATGCTTCTTTGGCTGTGGGACAATTTATGACATGTTCCATGAGGTCATTAGGTAGACATAAAATGATGAGACTTTTCAGGTGTTAATCAAGATTGACAACCCTTCGTTCATCATTTGACTATTATGGTTTTGGTTTGTCCAAACCAGCAATAGTTTTTGGTACATGGTCCATGTGTAATGGTAATAAGAAATTGCGGTTCTATACTCACAATGTAACATAATTTTTTTTATTATTTATTATTTTATTTTTTTTGTGTTTTGTGTAAAATTTTCCTCTTCTAGTTTAGGAGCAACAATGTAGCTTCTCTTATCATTTAGAAGTTGAGAAACTTCATTGTTTGACATAGTGGATCTTGATTTTAAAAACTTTGATCAATATGTCTTGATCATGTGTCTAGCATCTAATGAGTGGTTGGGATTACATTAAATGCTTCTTAACTGGTAAGGACATGCTTGAGGGATCAGTTGAGTACATTGTTTGTAATTTTATACCAACTTTGGAAGTTGGTCATTCCCAAGAAGATTTTACTTTATCCTTTTTGTATAAATTATCTTTTTCCCTCCTTGAAACCTTCTAGATACTAGGAGCTTTTTGCTCAACATTTTTGTTGAGGAGATCAATATCATTCGCTAGGTATTGTCACCCTCGCTAAACTAAAATTCTTCTTTTGGACTGGTCTTTAGTTTTTGAACCGCATCAAGTGAAGACTTCTCTTGTCTTCAAGGAATCTGCAAAAGTTGGTGCTGAACTTTATTCTTTAGTTCACTTTCTATACTTAGGTTATTTTATATTCAAATATTGTTACGGGGATGTGGGCGCTGAACTGACCCGACAATCGTGTATATTGGATCATATGTTTTCGTATTAAAGTCTAAAATTCGGTTGGTGATGACTAGCATGTTTTTAATTTGTTCCTATACATCCATTAGATTTTTCAATTCTATGTTCACATCATTGTAGAGACTGATAAACCATATGAATCTATCAAAACATAAAACAACGATGGGTGATGAGTATAGCATTTTGGACATGTAGAAGTTCATGTTGCAGTCATGTCTTACTAATTGTTTTCATTTATTGTTTCATGTTTTTAACTGTTAGGAATCACGATACAGTATTCTACTTATTGATTATGTTCATATATCTTTTCTTGTCACTAATGCATGAGATATATTGGAATGTAAAAGCCCTTTTAGTTCAATAACATTCTAAGGTCAACCGCACATAAAAGTCTTCCTGACCCTATTAAAGGTTTATTTTTTCTATAATAATTATCCTAAGCAGTAAAGGTGGGATTTTAACTCATATACTTAGTAATGGGTCTATTTAGGTTATGTTGTATCTCAAGCTAGTCAAATAAAAACCATTAGTTAAAAGGAAATGCAACGATAGGTTGGAGCTGTTGAACTGCTCAAACATAACACAAGCTGTAAGTTAATGCATACAACCAACTTAATCATTTATTCAAAATGTCAGATTGTTATTACATATTATTAGTCATAGGCAGTGCATTATCTTATAGAAGATATAAAAAAATTTGGAATAAGGTGTGTTGTTCTTATATTAAGACGCTCTAACAGCTCATAATCTGAACCGTATCAGAAACGGGCAGACATATTTGGTCATCCTCAGGCCGTTTGTAATTTTTTTTTTTTTTACTTTTTTATTTTTTTTTTTTTTGTTTCCTTCCAGACGCGTTCAGAGGCGTAGATCTAATGTTTAGACTATGAGAAGGGGTGGATTGAAATGGCTTCATGCCTAAGCAAAAGAACAAAAAAAAAACCCTAAACTAGTACAAGCAAGCAAATGTGCGGTTCAAACATGAGTTTTTTTTCCCGTTCAGATGCGGTCAGATTCAGACATTTACGCCTCAGATTCAGATTCAGATGTACGGTTCAGATTCAGAGCCTCTTAAAAAACAAACACCACCTAAGTGTTTGGGGTTCGACTGAACCATTTAGACATGTTACCTAAACCGCCATTTTGCCACCTCTTGACTTCTAGTCCTGAACCAAGGAAAAGACAGACGCCTTCTTGTTCTTTAATATATTATATGACATGGTGTCAATTTGTTTCTTCAGGCCATATAGAATGAATTTATCCTCATACATATTCATCTGTTATCGGCAATCCTCTTACTAGAAACAAAGCAAATGCAAACGCTCTATTTTATATCGGCCAATATTGGAATATTGAAATATGTGGAATTGTTTGTAGGTAGTTTATAATATTTTTACTACATGTTTGATTTTATATAATTAACGGATAATACATTTGTATGAGATATGATGTGCATAAACGATAATATATATATGCATACGAGTGCTTAAATACTTCAGGTCTTTGACGTTTGATCAACGTGAGCAATCATTTTCAAGGTTTAGCTTTCATAATTTCGTTGTTTGGTGATTGATTACATGATTCTCAAGTCCCTTGTTGTTGTCTTTTACACGTAAGAACTATGATAAAGTATGTGACATCTGTTACATCTTCCTCTAGACAATTGACACGTTTTATGATAACGACACCTTGTTTCCCTAAGTGAGAATTGGTGAGTGAAATTGTTGTGGTGCTCTTATTGATTTCAGATAATTAGTTTTTGGATGTTTGGATTTGTGTTTTGGAACTAAACATCTGAATTAGCCGTTCTTCATGTTTGGATTAATAGACTATGCTTTTGATTATCTTATTATTTGGGGTAAAATTATGTGGTTTAATAACTGACTCTACGTGTTTTCACCATAAGGTGTTGACCATTGTGAAATGCTTTTGTTCCTATACATTCATATATTTTGCAATTCTTAAGTCGCATCATTGAAGAGATTGATAAAACATATGAATCTATTAACCTAAAATGACGGTGATGATTATAACGTTTTGGACATTATGAACTGTCATGAATCATGATGCAATGTTTTGCTTATTTGTTCATATCGACATACTTTTATTTATCAGTCTATTCTTGTCACTGTTGCATGATTTATTTTGAATGAGGGTAAAAGCTCTTTTATTTCAATAACATTGTTAGGTCAACCTCTCAAAAGTCGTATTGACCCTTAAAGAGCTTTGTTTTTTCTATAAAAAGGTTCTTAAGCAGTAGAGGTGGGATTTTGACTCATTTACTTATGAATGGGTCGATTTGGGTTATGTTTTATCTAAAAGTGGTCAAATCAAAACCCTTAGTTAAGAGGAAATGCAACAACAGATTAGACCCATCCAACGGCTCAAAATTAACAGAAGCTGAACCAACTAAATCATTTTTTAAGAATGTCAGATTGTTGTTACATATTATTAGTCAAAGCTAGCCCATTATTTGGTAAAATATTTTTAAAAATTGGAGTAAGTGTTTGCGATTCAACTAAACCATTTAGACCTGTTACATTAGCCGACAATTTTCCACTTCTATACTTCTAGCCCTGAACAAAGGAAAAGACGTACGCCTACTTCTTCTCTTGTAGATTATATGGCATGTTTTTTATCGGTAATCCTCTTTACTAGAAACAAAGCAGAATAAGATTAAGGAATTCAGGAATGGCTATGTAATCTTTACTAGAAATGCAAATGCTCTATCTTGTATCGGCCAATACTTAAATGCTGAAATATGTGGAAGTGTTAGGTGGTATATACATGTTTGAGTTTATATAATAAACGGTTACTTAATACGTTTGTATGAGACATAGAACATATCAAAATCTTAATTTGATTTAATGTTCAGAAACAATAATATATATGCAGGCGAGCACTTCAATACTTCAGGGCTTTTGACGCTTGATCCACGTTAGCAATCATTTTCAAGGTTTAACTTTCATAATTTCATTGCTTGGTGATTTGTGACAGGATTCTCAAGTCCCATGCTGTTGTGTTTTACAGGTAAGAACTTTGATAAAGTATGTGACATCTGTTACATCTTCCTCACGAAAATTGACACATTTTATGATAATGACACTTATTTCCCTGAGTGAGGATAGGTGAGTGAAAATTCCGTGGTTCTCTCGTTGATTTCAGATAATTAGTCTATGGATGTTTGGATTTGTGCTTTGGAACTGATAATCTGAATTAGCCGTTTTCTTATTGTTTGGATTAACCCACTATGCTTTTGATTGTCTTATTATTTAGGGTCAAATAATCAGTTTCATATAAAATAGTAAAATACCTCTTTGCTAACTAGTTTAACATAGTTTTGAGACTTTTACACACATTTTACATATTGTCTCTTATTTTTTTCCACATAATTGTCCTTTTGGGTCATTTTATATGTTAGTTAATTACTTAATTATTCATAATTTTTCTAAACACTTTATTATTTACTTATCAAATTATAACAACAAAAGCATCAAATTACTATATTCTGCAACCTGTTTTATTACACTTGATTACTTGATCTTATTTTCTAACATCACATAATGGCTTTCAAAAACATGGATTCGTAAACTTTCACGCTTCAAGATTTCAAGCTTTGGCCATATATAGTTCCATGAGGGTTT
>LBNU01022881.1:18399-47083 GCA_014162995.1 Artemisia annua
TAATAATAATAATAATAATAATAATAATAATAATAATAATAATAATAATAATATTGTTGTTGTATGTGACAAATTTGCATTTTAATCACTATATGAGGATGTAACTTCAATTAGTGCCATAATCATAAGTATGTTGCAATTTAGTGCAATAAAATTGCATACAGCTTTATTACTCCACTTAAGTATGTTGCATGAAGTGAAAATAAATGTAAAGTAAGTTTGGTACAATGATAAAAAAGTAAAAGTATTTTTTATTAAATTTTGGTACAATCAATACATGATTATGTTAAAAATAGGTGTATAGTTAATTATTTAGAAAGCTCGTACCATGCATCTAATGCATGAACATACCATGTATTGAGTATTATCACTTACTTTGAGTTTCATTGTCGAGTAATAATTTCATACACCATGAAAAGAATAAACATAGATGACAAATAATGTATCTTTAATATTTTGATATGTTTCTCTCTAGAAGAAATGATGACATATTAAATGAAGTAATGAATACTATGAATTAGTGTCTACATTATGTTATGAGTAAAATGCAAAATCTATTTTCGCGGTTTGTTTATTTTAACAATAATCATCACTATTAGAAACTATTGGCATATATCATCATTAATCAAATATATAAAAAAAAAATTTGTCATGTTTGAAGAGTATTTGAGATGATTTTGCAGAAAGTTTGGCAAAAAATATTAGGTATTTTGCCTCTCAAAAATAATGTATGTTAATATTTCTGACTTGAATGATTACTATGAAAACGAACAAACCACATGGATGGCTTTTGCAGTTTACTCTTATGTTAATGTCGAAACATACGACATTGTAACTAAATCTTTTTTCTTTTTTCCTCTTTATTTTTTATTTTTTTTTTAGAAATTGCTTTCTCTTGAAGCTAGTATTCGTTAGTTCTATATTCTTGTTGTTTCTTATCTTCATACGGTAATATCTTTGCTTTCCTTCAAAGGGAGAATCAAATTCTCTTGGTGGTGTATCTCGTTATATAATAATGACAAATGAGTGTGATGCTTATATAGTTTTATAGAAACTATAGTATTTATATAGATATGCAACTATTTGTTAGATAGAACACACTTGAAACACAAAAGAGAATAGGTTAAAATCACTTGATCAATTTCTTTTTTTTCCTTGGATAATCACTAATGACAAAATATGTAGTTCTGCCTTTAAATCGTTAACTTTAAATTTGGTTCACATTCTTAAATTTAATATAATTAAGATTATTTACAAAACTTTATACATATATAATAAGTCAAAAGTTGTACTAATATTTTAGAGCAAGTATAACTCTATGATATGGCAGTTTTGCTTTTTGGCATCTCTTTTTGAGTTAAAAACTTCATGTCCAAAACAGTCAACATCATGTATCTTAGTTTAGGCTCAAAAACCAAAAGTACACTTTCAAGTGAAAAATGGCTTTCATAATCCAGAAATAAAAATGAATAGAATAAATAAATAAACAAAACAAGGATATTATTAGAAACGAACAAAATTAAACCTACAAATAGTCTATTTTCATTTTTCTTCCTTTCTGCACAAGTCTAATCTCTTTCTTTTTTCGACAAAACGGGTGAAACTCGAACTTACTAGTTTTGCCAATCAAAGCAAAACGCGTAAACTGAACGATGCTTAAACCCACAATCCCTACCTACTAGGGTAAAAAACGGCAAAAAGACTCGACCCCACGAACCCTAACTAGTTGAGTAAGATAAGTGAAACTCGAACCCATGGTCTATACCTATTACGGCAAAACCATCAAGAAAAGACTCGAACCCTTTGACCTTTCTAGGTGTCCGAACGAAAAAGATTAGAAACTCGAACCCCTAATTATGAGTACACAAATCCAAAAGCTTCTTCCTAGCTTCAACAATCTCATCAAAAAAGTCATCAAGTTGCACAATCATATTTTCAACACCACATTGCAACCCAATAGCACAACTTTTTAACATTTCAACCCTTTCACTTACATCATATTCCATTCCAGTCCCTCTAATTCTTTCAAGCTCTGTTTTCAACTCATCAATAGCACTTCTTGCATTCCAAAACTCATATAGCAAAACACCATTCTGACCATCCTCATTCTCCATCACTTTTTCATGTAATCTCGATGCCGAAACCATGAAACCGGACCCGAAAACCGACTTGCTTTCGCTATAATTCATGGTGCTGTTCCCATGACAAGATGTAGAAAAACTTGTTACAGGGGAACAGTAAACAAGACCACTTAACAAGATCATTAAAAGCAATGAGTTCGTGTTTCGTAACGCGAAAAGTACTCCTCTAAATCCGTTGAACCCATTAAATTTCGACTCGAGCAACACGTTTTTATCGAATTTCATCATCAATGGCTGAATTCTTGTTCGAATCAAACCTCGGTTTTCTTCTTCTAACCCAACTCTCTCCCTTTGGCACCCACTGATCGCTCTAAGAACCTGTTAAATAACAAACAAAAAAATAAACCCATTAAAACTTTTTAAAGAAATAGCAGTATCGGTGAGCAGTAGCTTTACATAATATATTTATTTATTTCTTATAGAAAAAGGTACCAAACTGGTTATTACTCGCAAAATAATAACCAGTTTGGATAAATGAACCCAAAAGAAACTGCTTATCTGCTATAGTAAAACGGGCAATAGCAGATAAGCAGTTTCAAACTGTCTACTACTATAAATAAAATATATTAAATGTACTATACGTACCTGGCGGGAAACTTGTGGGTTCAAAAAGTGATGGTTATCAAGCATGGTAGCAATATTAACCGCGGTAGAATAGTAATTTTCCATGTTAGTAATACCCGATTTTATAACATGACAAACTTCCCATAAACGGGCACTTTCATCCATATACTCGTCTAGCCATTTTTCGCCAACGGGCAAGTGTAGCTTTTGTACCACAGCTATAAGTTGTGAATGAAAAGATTGTAAAGAAGATAGTACATGTTGGAGAAAATGGATGGACATGAAATTGTGTGAGTGAAATGAGCGAAAAAGATCGTCTAGGCCTTGTGTCAAGAAGTTGTAGAACCCGTTTACGGACGTTGTGGCGGCTGCGGTGGCAGAAGTGGTGGAGGAACGGTGCATCATGGAGGTGATTGTGGTGGTGTTGGTTTGGTGTTAAAGTGGGAAAAAAAGGTGATGGAGATTGTTGGGGTATTTAAATGAGTAGGGGAAGCACAAAAAGTGAGTAAAACTTGGGGCTAAAAGTGATTTTTTTATATGAGGTGTTGGAATTGTAAGAGATTGGTATATTTTGTAGTGGATTTCTAAATGTCATTTGTCATGGTTTGAAACAAAGTGTTAAGTGTAAGTTTATTATCTTTAGTTGTGAGCTTTTATAATCATAAATTTTGACCATGTAAAAATGTAGGTGAAAAAAACCAGTAACCAAGTATAACTTGTGAAGAAATCTATTTATGCAATGCAAAAATGTCACAGAAACACTTTTTAAAATGGTAAAAAGTTATTCAAGAAACTTTAAATTTGACAACTCTAATAATTCATGTATGTGTAAAATGATACGGAGTATTTAAGTAACAAGATGACTGCAAATAATTTTGTTAGGGAAGTTTGCAAAGTGACATGTGATATGACATTTATTTATAATTTAACTCAACTTGTGACATATTGCTAAAATTAGGACATTAAATCATGTTTTGCCGATTTTACCTTTTTACACCCACTGTACACTTATTTTTCACATATTTATCATTTTATTTAATAGCCTACTGATCCTCAAACATCACATAATCGGCCATATCTCCTCGCACGCACCTCCATTCTTCCAATTAATTATATCGTATTCACCGCCATTTCATTATGATTATGATGACACCTGTCTCGTCCATTTTCATGCACACCTGATTTCAACCGGTACAAAGTCAAAGATGTTGCAATCCAATTGCGAAGTGGGGGTCACGTGACAAACTAACGGGGCCCGCTCTCGCCCAACAGCTTCTACAATGCTATCGATTGCGAACCGATTACGAATAGTTCAACAGAACGGGTTGTTCATGATAAAGATTGCGAGCACGCTGCGAATATATTGTGAATACATGTGAGAGGGAACGCTGACAAGACAATTGTTTACCTTTCCAATAAAACTTTAGAACTTCAATTCGTCATCAGTATTTAGTTGCTTTTCTTCCTTATAAATCAACTCCATATTTTTCTACTTAAACATATCCCTCTTAAACTCTCCAAACCATCTTAAACTCTACTTATGATATCCTGGCTACTCTATATTTACCACTTTACGAAGGTTAACAACAAAGTTCAATGTAAACCGAGAACTTTGACGGCTGGTTTTTCAACTGTTCAAGTTTTTTTTTGACATTTCCAAGGAGATGGTTGTGGTAACAGCCAAGACATTATAGGGGTGATACTTTGTTTCTAAAACACCAACAATATGTTATTATTGTTTGCCTCGTGTCTAAAGTGTCTCAAGTCACCTATAAAATGCAGGTGCAATAAGACCTGGTCAAGCCTCGTCGCACGAACCAAACGTGTGAGCTTGAACTTACCATCCATATGATAGTACATGGCTATTTATAAACCACAACCACCCGCACTGCACTTTTTGCATCCATTTCTCCTTCTTTATCACATCATTTCGTGTGAAGCATCGTGGATGAAATCAAACATTTGAGGCGAAGATGCTTCAACTACGATTGTTTCTACTGTTGGTGTAGATCTTTCCATTTATGATACCGTTTTGGTTTACCTATGATATCACGTAAAAAAATGCTAGATTGAAAGATGATGCCATAGATGCAAAAGTGCAGTGTCATACATGAGGGTCATGTGTCCCAGCCAAAATTTCCAGCTTTTTGATACACGCACCCTCTTTATACAACTTTTTTTATGTAAGCACATCTATCATGTGTTTGATTTGGGTCTTGCGTTCCCAAACGAGGTTCTCCAACTTTTCAAAGCAAGCACTCAATTATCTCATTCATTATCTCCAAGTAGCTTCAACTACAATTACGGTTTCCATGATTTATTGATCAATTCATTGTTATGTAATGTAATATTTTTCGATCTAATGGAATGTATTTTTATGGTAATGTATAGACGTTGGTATGTAATGCGATGTGATATTAACAAAATTTATGATAACTTATATTAAAAACAAACACTAAATTAAAAAAAAATACGTTAGACTAAAATAAAAACACTTGAAACAAACATTCGAGATTTAACGATACAGCATCAAAGTTTTTTAGTTATGTAGTACTCAATTTTTATTTTGTTTCCCTCAACGCTCCTTTGTAATCGTTGAATATCACCGTGTATTGTAAGAATATCACCATGTACCTTAAATTATATAAAACATGATTATATTACTTTAATTATTAATTTCATATTTATTGTTTAAACTTGATTATATTACTTTAATTATTAATTTCATATTTGTTGTTGTTGACTTCTTGTTGTATTCGCATATGTTTTGTTAAAATAAACTCGGTTGAGTAATATCTTTAACAAATTCACCTGATGCATTTTATTTTATTTTATTTATTTATTTATTTTTTTTTTATGTTGGGCTGAAATAAAAAAAATGATACTATATTAAGTACTAGCCGATACCCGCGCGTTGCGGTGCTGGGTACCCGTGTAACTAAATTTTCTCACGAGCAATTGTTTTCAATTATGCATTTTCTGTGACAATAAATTATCGATGGTGTTGCTAAAAAATTAATGGTAAAGATTATGATTTGTAATTGTATTATGTGTAAAATAACTTTATAACTACAATTTAATTATCGATCTTTTGCATTTTGTTTTAGTTTATGAGTTATGAAAGTGTTATCGGTGGTTGACAATGGCGGAAAGTGGTAGCGATGTTGACTATAAATCCCGGTGTGCGCCGAACTTGGAGACATATAATAAGTATTTTGGTTTAATTTTCTATGAATCTGTAATTATATTTATGGTTTTAATATTTTCTTTTGTGTTGAGAAATTAACAAATACACACCAATTAAGGAGGACAATGAATCACACTTTAGTTGAAGGTATATTAATCATTTTCCTTTGTTGAAAAGTCAACATTCAACAGTGGCTAAATGCTATATATCGTTGAGATAAGATGTCAATAAAATTTATAAACTCCAAAAATTTTAAGTCGAAAGAGCTAATGTTAAATTGAATATTATGGAACTAAAGGATGAAAATCTGTGATTATTTTTTATTTATTTATTTATTTATTTTGGATAGATTAAAGATTTTCGTTTTTTAAGTCGAAAGAGCTAATGTTAAATTGAATATTATGGACTATAAATTTTTAGAAAGACCGTATTCATGATTGTTATTTTTAAAAACAATTCATTTTAACATAAAAATATGGGTGTGTTTGGTATGAGTTTTGAAATCACTATAGGTATAATTTTGATAGTAAGATGAAATGAAAAATATTTAATAACTCCATTTTAATTATTTGGTTACATTAGTTGGATATGGGTATTATCTTTACTAGGTTGAGACTCCATCGTCAATGTAATCTGAAAATTTCTAACTCCATGACAGAACTATATTCATCCATCCCTACATAGGATTAGTACTTGTCCTCTTTGGTGGCTTGGATTTTTTACAAAGCTGTTTGATATAATTACTGCTGTAAATCGTAGAAAAATATTTCCTCAGATTTTACAAGGGCCAAACTTTGAATAGATGTTGAGAGATAAGGTTTGTTGCGAAGGAGTTTTGTGAACGAAGAACAAATTGAAGGTGAAATCGTGAAATTTTCACACCAAGGTTACACACACGAGGTCATGAACTAGTTTATGCACTATAACGGACTCAAATAAAAAGTAAATGAAATTATATTATTGGGTTTTGATATGGGGAAACATCCAAAATCTTGTCATTTTTTAACACTAAGGGTCTATGACTAAAATATCAAAGTTTCATCAACATGATAATTTCTTTCAAAATTTGTGATTTTTGTCTTCATAATTCTCTAGTTTTTGAATTTTCACAATTTATTCTCACATCTTTTCCAATTTTTGAGTGCCACTTTTTTAATACACTTTTTAATATTTTATGAAACTTCAACCATAGCTTCATAGTTTGCTAAGATTTTCGAGACTGACATCATACTTTGCGATTAATAGTTCATAATTTGCTTGATTTGGACAAACTGGCAAAACCTTAAAAAGAACCGTATATTTGCTTAAAAATCGGCATTTATTTGTATGACACCTCAATTTTTATGGTTTTTGTTAGAAATATATTATATTGCTTTTAGAATAGAGGTTAGTTAAGAAAAAGGGAAATCACGCAAAAATTTGTTGTTCGTACAAAAAACGTCACATCAGTCGCACATGACTATTTATCGAAGGGAAATGTAAAATACACATTCTGGGCAAAAAGTACAGAATTGCCCTTTTTCAATAGTCATCATATAAGTCCAGGTGTTATAATAGAAACATATGTGTAGGTGTGTTTGTGTTTGTGACGGAGCTTTGCAAAGTTTTAAAAAGGGATAAAGGAATTAGTACCCTCATTTGCAAGAGTTATCACTAGAGCTTCTTAAAGATTAATTAAAGTGTTATTAGTGCTTTGGAATAATCAATGAAGTGTTCAAGAAGTCATTGTGTTCTTCCCTCAATTTTAAGTAAGTACTGATTTTATGTTTAAGCATGATTTCAAGTTATGATTATTAAGTTTATTACATGAAGTATTTGAGGAATTTAATATTTATGGCTCATGATTATGTGATGATAATTAGAAGTTTTGATGGGATTATGTTAGGACCATATTATGAGGTGTTTTTGATATTTAGAAGTTAAACCAAACACCCCTTGATGGTAGAACATTTGTTTTATGATGTTAAATGAGTTGCAGAAAATTTCAGAATCAGTTAGACATGTTTGAAAGACTATAAAAGATTGATAGTAGTTTCTATTGAATCATGGCCTAATTTTCTGGAAATACTAAGATGTCTACTTTAATTTATATGTTTAGAGTTTTGGCTAATTCAGTAGTTAAACTAGTGTAAAATACGATTAAGTGCACCAAGGTCAGATTTAGAAAACTTCATAAAGCAGAACTTTAAATTTCATATTGGATAAACATAACTTCTCCTGGAGTGTGCCATACATTTTCGGAAAGAGAAAAGAGTATACTTTCATGTAAAATTAGCCTCATGAGTTGATTCATCAGTTAACTCAGTCAAAAAGGCCAAAGTGCAGGCTGTTACAGAATGACAACAAACGTTTTGTTAAGTGTTTCCATGAAAATGACATGATATGATGTTTTACAAGTTCTGGGTGGCTATATGCTATGATAACTTATGTTCTCAGATTATGTGGTCATGATTCATGTTAGCAAGTGTAGAACCAAATGGCAAGACTTGGTTAGCTTAGCTCGAGTTCATGAGCTTATGTTTTATAGTTAGTTTGTGTATGCATAGTTGTACTTGTAGTTGCATAATCATGTCATATTTATGCTTAGTTGGTATACCTTAGCATTATATATGCGCATCTATCATGATATAGGTGCTCGAGGCATATTCAGAATCATTCCTTTTGCATTATACATCACAGGTGACTAACGGATTTTCAGCTTCATATTACTAGATTTGACATAATGATCATTCGTATGTATAGTTTTGGATATATCTGAAAACAAGTCATGTTTATGATGCTTACAAGAAGCATCATTAGTCATGTTAAGGGTGCTCACAAGAAGTGCCATTATCCATGTCATGGGTGCCCAAGAATTGCACCATTAGTCATGTAGCGTGCCCAAGAAGTGCACGATGTAGAACTCCCACATAAGCATCCTATGTGGATGACCCGTGCTTAACATAGTATTTACATCCATTATGGATAACTCATGTTTAGAAAGAATAGATCAAGTTTACATGTTTAAGCATCCTTTGTGGATGAGCCAAGTAGAAAAAAGAACGGTGATAGGTTAGTGCCCTAAGAAGAGTACTCGCCGGCCAGGGAAGTTCTCACTTATAGCAGGACAATTAAGCATCATCGAGTTAGAAGCACGTGCTCAGATTGCAAGTTATGATTATGAATCCAAATTCCAGAATCAGAAATATATGATTATGCCATGTTTATGAATTTATAACCAGAATTAGATACATTACGTACAAGTAGCAAGACAACTAAAAGTCGTAAAATTTATAGCATATTTTATTAATACGCTCATGTTTAGAATCGCAAGTGTTATTTCAGATATAGCCTTAGATCCAGAACTGTGCTTATGCACCTATGTAGAAACTTAGATTTATTATACCTAATGTTACAGATTTAGACTCAGACCTGTTACTCACTAAGTCGCAAGGACTTACCGTTCTCACTTTTATGTTTTGCAGGTTTATAAAATGAGACCAAGCTATGTGTTAAATGGGGCGAATGGTTCAAATGGTGTAGCTCGCGGGTTAGGAAATGAGCTTCTCATTCCCATCATTTGTTATCAGTTTGGAATGCCCTAAAAGCAAGAGTATTTCTGTAACCAGTTTATATAGTTCATGTCATGTATTTTATAGTTACAAGTTTTAAAAGGGCATTTGAAATAAGCCCGTCTTATGTAGAAACGCTTCCGCTTATGAAACTTATGTATAGTTATTATTTGTTTTGATTATGAAATATAATTTAGATTTTACATGTTAAACCCAGTCTCTAATTGAAAATTCCCTCTCACTTCTATGTTGATCCTCATGTTATGAGAAACACATTTAATTTAGAATTTAGTTTTTGCCGTTTTGGGTACTACAGGCTGATACAACGTATAGAGCAGATCCTATACGACATATTCAGTATTAATAAATAAATAAATAAATAAATTATGGGCTTTTCAATCTGAAACCAAAGTTTTTTTAATCATTTTCTGATAATTAAGGAGACGATAATAAGGGTAGGTTCATAATTTTCTCTTGTTAAGAGATACATATGTAATACCTTATAACTACTAAGGATGGCAGAAAAAGACACTTGAACCCGATGGGAAAACTTGAACTTTTTCAGACGGGGCAAAGCATGCTTATCGGGTTTCGGGGCCTCAACAAAAAAATTTATCGGGTTTGGCATGGAGAGAGGGGCAAAATATCCGTACCCCACCCCCAAACATATATATGCATGTACATATATTATATTAGTATTTGTGTAATAAAAAACATGATTCTTTAGTTTTCGTTAGTTTTTATTAATTCATTAAAGAAGCTTCTTATGCGATAATTTTATGCAAGAAGCTATGATTTTGACGTGAAGAGCCTATTGTTATTTATGCTTCATACTAGTTAGTATGGCTAATACTTAATTTATTATTAAAGTTAATTATTATTGTATAAAATCATATTGCTAATAGTGTAAAAATAATAATAAACGGGGAATGACACGAGTTTAGTTAAACATCGCGCCCAAAGAATACATTCCGATAAGATCCACACTGGGGAATGGGGTAGGTTTTGGGGAGCGTTGTGCCCTAATAGGGCGCCCCGTTAAGATCCCCAGTAACAATTTGGGTAGGTTTGGGGAGGATTTTGGTAAACGGATTTGGAGATGGGATGCCCTGTGCTACTCAAAATTTCATTATATGTGATATTATAGTGTAATTAAAGTTACTTTAACTATTAACTTTAAAATTTATTACTGTAAAGAAAAATAAGTTGTGGTACGTAAGTTGTAAAAATTATTGTGTATCTGGTTTTGATGGTTTAAACTTAGAAGCTCAGGTTTCTATATGGTGAAAAGGATTGGTAGTTGGGTGCAATTATGGGTGTTTCAAATGAAGTGGAGGGTATGATTGAGAATCTACCACTTTTTTTGTTCAATGGCCACAAATGTACTAAGAGAACAATTTAAAGTTTATAACTAATTACAAAAATGATTTAGAGTTATTTTATGGTATGTCTTTTTCTCTTTTTATTTCATTCTTTTTGTTCTTAAATCAAAATTGATTAATGATTTCGTATGTATATTTTAGTATGAACTTTGTAAGAGTCAATATTAAATATATACATAAAGGTATACACATCACTGTTGTAGGAATAATAGAACATTAAATTTGTCATTTTGAACGGCTAAAAACGATTGGTGTGCTGAAATGGAGAAAACTAAATTAATGTGGTGCAAGGTGAATTAACAAAAACAAACAAAGTATAATCTCCAGATATGTTTTTTATGAAAGACACTTTAATTTGTAGTGTTGTGATGCTTATCAACTTAATACTTACTAAAACTAAATGTTAAAAGTTTTTAGCTATACATCAGGATACTAATTCATATTACATATACATGATGTAAATGTCTAGGGACCCATCTTGCCGGAGAATGAGAGCAGGCTCAAGAACTACAAAGAAACAGATATGCATGTCTATGTACATTTGTAGAAGGAACATTTGTTGTAGTAATAACATAAAATATTAAATTAGTTCTTATGGATGTCTAACTTAGGAAAAACTATAAAATTCAAATTTTTAATAAAAATTTCTTTTGTTTTTGTCAAAATTAAAATAATTTTGGTATGAATTTGGTTTTATAATTTATATATATCCAAATATTTTTCTTTTATTATTATAATTGTTACTATATATTAATTCACCTTAGAATTTACTGTTATGTTTAGAAGGGAAAAAGTATTAGATATCGCTATACCTTAAACAGATAGTTTGAATTATATATTATGTTGGTTTCCGCTTTTTATATGTAACAAATTTTCTTTTCTGTAAATTAAATTCAAATTTTGTTTAGTTTCTTTCATACATTGTGTATGAAAACTCATATAAATGAGTAAAACACAAATAATCCAAAATGAATATGAAAAAATTTTGGTACATTAAAAAATATTGAGTGAGAGATTAAGTAAAAAAGAAAACTCACTACATTACATTATTGATATCGAGTAATTTGGTTTTAAATTTTTTTAACAATAAATTATATAAAAATATAACCAAGAACTTGCAAAAGTTAAAAATTATTGTCTTGAGGTAACCATGACCGCAAAACTAACAACTAGCCTGTCAAAATTCCGACCAAAACAACCTAAAAACGAACAACAACCCTAGCACCTACAATCAAAGAAAGAACCTCTCATGCAAACGCACACACAAACACAAACCACTTAATGACACCACACGATAGAATGTGGACGTGGACTTGGGTTAAAACTGACCATCTGGTGAACACACGCCAGAGTCTCTCATGCTATGTTAATCATCTTTACATTTTTGGCCAAACGATTAATGTATGGTGGCACGATGAAATGTAAAGATCATTAACGTAGCAAATACTCATGATTGTAAGGATGGGGTTTTAATGATTTCGCAACTAGGTAAAAAAGTAAAAATAAATAAATAAATAAATTGTGGCATATCAGTGTGATGCTTTGATTTTTTTTTAGTCTAAATCAATTGAAACAAATACAAAAGCCATTTTTGGCCAAACAATTAAAACACATAATTCTCTTGGATATATGAGTAGAATATGTAGAAAAAGCAATTTATTGCGGCGACGGTTAGATGGCTCAATAGGGGCGGTCGCATCGGGCCTCAAATTAATAAGGGCCTATTTTTTAACCTCCAAAGTATATTTTATAAGCTTAAGCACATTACATGTGTATTCAATGCGTTTAAAATATCATACCAAAGACGGTATCACAATGTGTTCGCTAGTGTTTTGAGATAACATGTTAAAATAATACATATTCAGAAGTTTTCACGTTTAATAAGGCCTCATTTTAGTTAAGGCACAAAACCACCAAAATTTATCAGAAGGTCCCAAAGCTAATTGAAGCGAATGTTAGTTATTTTTAGCAGTTTCCTTTTGTTGAATTCAAACAAAAATAGATATGATACAAACGAGAAAATCACAATATAACATAACAAAGCAGTTTTTGCGTGAGATACTCTCGCGGACACAGAATTACTCATGCCATCGGGATTCTTGCCACTAGATTCATAATCGATGTAAATCGGGCGAATCATAACCAACTACGTTGTGATAAACGTGAAGATTTAATAGAAGTGAATAACCAAGATAAGATGTGCGGTATCCATGTGATAAACTTGTCCCAATTTTTATGCTACCACGTACCAAAAATAGACATTCAAGAAAGTGACAAAACAAGTAGAAGAAAAACATGGTGAGGGCTCTAGCTTCTCGTTGTTCTTACATTCTCATACTAAAAGAACGTGGCTTGTGTTAATTCCAAACCTTTGGTAACAATGATATATAGAATGTTTTCTGAAAAAAGAAAAATATTATTAGCCACACGGTAAGGAAAGAACACAAACAACAAAATGAGCTCTAAGAAGGAGAACCCAAACGAGATATAAGAAATAATGTTAAGGACCAAGAAATTCAAAACTTGTAACTTTGATCAATTCTATACTTAAGATTTATCAAAATGTTACACCCCATTTATAAACTATTAAATGAATTGTGTCAACCTTGATAGTATACTCCACTTAAAAGTGTTTTTATGGTGGTTTAGTGATAAAACTTTTATTTATTGCTTAATTAGTAACTTAATACATAATTAGAAAAAAACAGTTGATATATTTTACTTTATCCTTATTATAACATATTTTACTTATTACTCTATTATACATTTACCGTAGAAAACGACGCCGTTTAGTAGGATTCTAAAACGACGTCATTTTGAGTTTTTTTTATTCTTCACTTGCTAGCATACGACGCCGTTTGATGTTTGAAAATAACGTTGAAAAAAACAACGCCGTTTTACTTTATAATTTGGCTTAAACGTGTCTTAAATACATACTAACGTGGTTTAAATACATATTCTTCAAGAACGGGTGTGCATGAGATCATTACTTACAAAATAAAGACGCAAAATCATAACACTCATTCAATAAACGATTCAGATAAAACAGAAAATCAATATTCAAGATTAAGTTTTTTGATATTTTTGCCTATTTCAGGATGGAAAAAAGAGGAAAATTACACAAACAAAGCTTAAATTGCATGACGAAATTGTAATTTTATGAGCTCTAACCGTGGGGTGTTTATATCAGCAGGATTTTTGATTTTTTTTTCTTTTTTATTTGGGGGTTTTTTGAAATTGTAGTGTTTAATGAAAAATTTATGTCAATTAATTTATGGGTTTGATGTTTTTGGTTTTCCTGGAGAGATAATTGGGTTTATGAAATTTTAGTTTTGATAATTTTGATTAACTTATGTTATTAGTTTCATTCATGGGTGTTGATTTTATATTGTTTTAAAAGACTAATATGTGGCCGTAAGCACTACTGTTTGTTTAATATATTGCTGATTTTGCATGGATTTCAGTTTTTATGCTATGTTGTTGGTGAATTTATGGATAGGTGTTTTTGTTTGTTTAAATTTTCAAATGTCTTTTAAATGTTATTATGTGCTCATAAGTGTTGATTCTACGCACTTTGTATAATCTGTCGTGATAAGTGGTTCATAATATTGTCGCGTCTTTTAAAGGCTGATATGCGCTCATGGGTACTGATTCTATATAGTTTATAAGGTTATCTAAGAGGTTGTGATCATAGGCTTTAAGTGTTTTTTTAGAATTTCTGCGAATGTGAGATTATGTGCATTTAAATTTTGCAGTTATGGTCGACGTATCCTCTTTTCTGATAGTTTACGGGTCTGAGTCTTATGAAATGAGACACGTGTGCAGTAGATAACTTGTTTATGATTAATCAATAAAGAGTACTAACCCTATGATGCTTTGATATTCTTTGAGAATTGTATAATATTTTCTTACATTGCTTGATTGAATGTTTCAATCGTAAGTTGTTGATTGGTGTGTTAAAGATGGTATGGGTTTAAAGAAATTTTGGCATTCGCATTGTTCTGTCACTGTTGTTATTCGCTTTAATTTTGTGAGTTTGGCTTAACTGAAATAATATATACAATTTTGGCAGTTACTCTTGACAGGATGAAGTGATGATTTATGTGTGAGGCATATGTTGGTGGTGGCAAGAAATTACGGCTGGCATGTGGTACTGAAAAGGTTTCATTCCGCTTTCGTTTCCTTTGCTATTGTAATTTTTCAGCGTCAAAAGGGACACTATTTTAAATGTGAGACTATGGTTTATGGTAGTGGTATATAGATATAATTTTAATATACTTGCTTGGCTATGATGATTAGGTCACTTCATGACTGGATGGCATGAAATATAACCGGGTTTCAGGTTTGTAGTCCCTAGTGTTTCCTGATATCCTTAAAAGTTTGTTCTGCTGTTAGATTAGTTGTGCAGTTAACCAATAACCATCTTATTATTTTCGCCACCTAAAAAAAGCAAAACCTCAAAGATAGTTACAGCCAAATAAGACACAGCTTATAGGACCTATGAAATCAGCAATTATGTTGGCAATTTAGACAAACATGTAAAATCAGTGGTCATTTAACGACCTTACATTTTATATCACCTAATGTGGGTATTTGTTTGTATATTTTTATATAAACGTCATCCATATGCTGTTGTTTTGGGCAAATCGTAGTCGTGAGCGATGATGTGAGCTGTTTATAATCATAAGTGTTGTAAGGTGTGTCTTACTTGGTAGTCTGTTCTTATATCTTTAGATTTCCAAAACTTCTTGTTCGTCTTTAGAGTCTCGAAGCTGAATAAGTGTATTTCTTATATCTTAATTCATGTTTTCAGGTTGCCTTTGATGTTGTTATCATGGGAAATTTGTGTACGGCGCAATGAAAATTTCTCTCTATATAGGGTAACGGCAACACAGGTACATAATTTTATTACTAACGCTAAAACTTTTTATCATCAGGCTTAGGTGTAAGGTCGTACATTTTTTCCACATACCTCAAACGATGTTTCTATAAATCTAATTTATATAGTTGTCTGGCTTTGATGATTTAGTAGCCTGTTTAGTTATCATTTTGTAGTGGTAAAAAATGTAGCGTATAAAAATGCAATAGTGATTTGTTCCCGATATGGTATCTAACCCTAGCGATAGATAGTTATCATTTTGTAGTTAAATAAATTTAACGCATAAAAAAGCAAACGTGGTTTACTGATCCTAAGGATAGGTATTCTTGGTCTGATTATTAATATATAGTTCCTTTTTGTACTTAGTCTATCCCAAAAATTGTCAGATGCCCATACTAATTTTGGATTAGGGAGGATGGGAGAAATCTATACAAAGGCACTGTTTGATGGTTTGAGGCAAATTTACAGTTGAAAAGTATGTCCAGATTGATGTGCCACCTCAAGAACCCAAGGAAACAAGATGGTTGTTTGGTGGTTCGCTAAGCAACCAAATGTGGAATGGGGCGGGTAAGACACATCTATATAGTGGCGTTTTCCATCCTCCTAACATCAATCATTACTTTAGGGTAATTCAGTTTCCGATACTTTGTATATTGTTTAAGTATATATAATTTGGATAGTAGTTGTTAGGCTGCGATCATTCTCGCTGTATATGATCCTCATATTTAAAACCTAAAATTGCATATATAATTTGGAGGGTTAAATCATAACGACACCTAATCTCTATTTGAAGACACATGTTTACATAAATATTTAGTGAAGGATATATCCGGCTGGAGTATGAAGAAGATAGTGGTAAGGCAACAAACGACGTAGCTTTGTGAAGTATGAAAATGGAGGGGAGACGTGACCTAATCCAGAAACGTCGTATAAATGTTGATTCAGGTGCTGGGCGACAACACAATTATTTTGAGGTTTCAGATATAATATGTCCGACATTCACATGGAAAAAATGTGTTTGCTTGAACTTGAAAATGCACATCTAAATTGTGGTTCGTAGCTTTTGTGTTTTATGTTATGTTAAAATCTATTGTATTGTGTCAGGAATCAAATGCCTATCAGGATGTCTTAAGGGTTTTGCGCTAAAATCCCAAAATACAGACAGAGCTTTCCATATGGAGACCATACTTTATTTACAGTTACCTACTTTCAATCAGCTTAAAGTCCATAGTTATGGTTAATAGGGATACATTAATTTCGATCAACTTATTCATGTTTAGAGTTTGAGAATAAAACCCAATGCATACAATTGGACAAGTTTTACGAGTTTAATAATTTAAAAATACTTAAAAAGCGTTGGAGTCGTTGATTAAATCTTGAGCTTTACTATGTATAGCCTTAAAATTATATCGAATACCCTCAATGCTTATTGAGATTTTTTTAGTTTCGTTACCTCTTAAAGTTTGTGCAATTGGCTGCGTTATGTTTTTTTTCCAGCAACACTTGTTTAGTTGCAACAACTCTAATTATAGTTATATGTAAAAAAAAGTTAGAGTTCTATTTGTTTTTACGTAAACTTAATCTAAACAGGTTTACTTTCATGACTTTTTCAGTTCTTAGATAATTTGACAACTTTTCCTTTTTCAACTTTTAATGTTTATTCATTTTTTCTGAAGGTACTCATTTTGTGAACAATACTTCAAATAAATAAACACCTTGTAAAACGTCCCGAATAAACACATCATAGAACGCTCATCCCAAAAGAAACAAAAAACTATAGAGTAATAACTAAAAACTTTGTTGAATATCGAACGATCGACAATAATGATGTTAGAAACAAATTGGCGAAAATTTTAGTGTTTTACCATTTTGACATATGGCCATGTATTAGTATCTAAATATAATTTGTTTTTATAAAATGAATTGGATGCGTCACTAAGATTGGTTGCGTTTTTTCCCCATGGCAATATACTTTCGTCTGTAGTATATGTATGTTTGTTTGAACTGTTTGTAGTTATTGTTAAACTTATTCTGCCACCCAATTTTTGGACAATCATTGAAAAATGACGCTACGCAGGTTGTTTGAACCACTCATGGTGCTAGGTCTCTTAAGATGTCTAATTCTTTTGTCTTTTTTTAATATGTTAGGCGATTAGCAAAAACAATATCATTTGTATTTTGGCAAAATAAAGTTGCTAAATTTGCATGTATGGCGAATGTATCTTTTGTTTTCAATTGTTTAGTTATCATAGCCTCATAATTAAAAACAAAATTCATTTGCAGATTATCACTGATTCACCTAAAACTAATAACTTTCGTCACTTTCGATGTAATGAAACACAAAAATAAAACAAAAAACTGGATGAAAAAAAAAATTATTACGTTAGCAAAAAACACATTTAAAACTAATATTAGAAACCTATTCTCTTATCAAACAAGGCGACAATAATCACGGGCAAGTATCAAACTCAAATTGGCTCCATATCTAAAAAATGAATTGGATTTGTCATTGAAATAGATTGCGTGTTTTTTGCATGGCAAGATTGTTTTATGTGTAGTTTATTTATGTTAGTTAAAATTGTTTGGAGTAATTGTTAAATTGTTATGCTTATTATGCAACCCGTTTTCTTAGGCAATCATTGGAAAATAGCACTAAGTATGTTGTTTGTACCACTCCGGGTGATTGTTAGAAATTATATGGATCACAGTAATCTGAGAGTCGTGTAAACACTATCAGATCGAAGTATTTCGATGGTTCTATCGAAATCTCAAATCGGATAAAACTCAGATTTGAACTGAGAATGCGTTTTTTGATGTTATGAAACAGAACCAGAAAGAAGAGACCTTTTATGACCAAAAACTGAAGTTTGGTTATAACTGCATAGCAGTTATCATAACCGACAATTCAGTTAAATTCGCAGGCAAAATAAATGGTCCAAATAACGGGAAATTTTATTTTTAAGTGCGTTTTTAACATAGCACTTTATACCAAATAAGGGGCGCTGCCCTTTGGACCCTGCCAGGGGCCGCCGCCCCTTGGATCCTGCTACCAGGGGCTGCCGCCCCTGGAACCCCGCTACCGGGGGCGCTGCCCCCGGACCCCCGTGATTCGGGGCGATAATCATAATAACGTCACACGAGTGTGCACTCCACACAAACCCCCCGACTTGTTGAACATTTATCATGATTACACATTGGTCATCCAAGTCAATCCATTACACTTAAATCATATTGGTGATATAAAATCACCAACAGAAAGTGTTAAATAGGGATAATGTATGAGCAAAGACAAGATTACTTGCATTTTTTGCTCACGTTCTTGCTAAAATTACATAGTTTTAAGTCCCTTGTAAGTTCCCAAAAACACTTTGAATCCCTCCAAAACTATTTCTTTAAAGAGGTTCATGTGTCTTTAATCTCACACACACAGAATCTAACACGCACACAAAATCTCATCCGATGGCTACCCTACCACTATCTTCTTCATACTCCATCTTGATTCCACCACTATTTCATTCATACTCCATTCGTAAACACATGTCTTCAAATATAGATTGTGTATGTATCAATATGATTTAACAATTTTTTCACAACAACATTTTCCCGCAATAGCAGAATCATCAGAAAGAAGGGGCTCATCGTTTCCCCTTCTTTACAAATTTCTTTCTATTCCCGCATCAAACAAGCATAAAATAATTTAGGATAAATATGAGACTTAAATTGCTCAACCGCAATGCGAGGNCTCCACACAAACCCCCCGACTTGTTGAACATTTATCATGATTACACATTGGTCATCCAAGTCAATCCATTACACTTAAATCATATTGGTGATATAAAATCACCAACAGAAAGTGTTAAATAGGGATAATGTATGAGCAAAGACAAGATTACTTGCATTTTTT
Source organism: Artemisia annua (assembly GCA_014162995.1). NCBI lineage: Eukaryota > Viridiplantae > Streptophyta > Magnoliopsida > Asterales > Asteraceae > Artemisia > Artemisia annua. The sequence goes on from LBNU01022881.1 coordinate 38,008, forward strand.
GCTCACGTTCTTGCTAAAATTACATAGTTTTAAGTCCCTTGTAAGTTCCCAAAAACACTTTGAATCCCTCCAAAACTATTTCTTTAAAGAGGTTCATGTGTCTTTAATCTCACACACACAGAATCTAACACGCACACAAAATCTCATCCGATGGCTACCCTACCACTATCTTCTTCATACTCCATCTTGATTCCACCACTATTTCATTCATACTCCATTCGTAAACACATGTCTTCAAATATAGATTGTGTATGTATCAATATGATTTAACAATTTTTTCACAACAACATTTTCCCGCAATAGCAGAATCATCAGAAAGAAGGGGCTCATCGTTTCCCCTTCTTTACAAATTTCTTTCTATTCCCGCATCAAACAAGCATAAAATAATTTAGGATAAATATGAGACTTAAATTGCTCAACCGCAATGCGAGGCAGCCACATTTCTAGTTTGAATACATCTGACTAGTTTTCACTAATCTTATGTACGCATATGATTTTGGTATAAATTAAATTTAATAAATATGTTACAAACTCGTGCATACATGAAATTATAGTATAAAAATTAAATAACTTAATAACAATACTATAAAGAATTAAGCATTGTTCATTCTAAAATTCAAGTTACGGTTTCATGTATTTGTTTTCATATCTCAGAACATGTGCTTCTGCTTGATATACAAAGTTTTAGTAGTACTATCAATTTAGTAACAAAAACAACAACAACAACAACAATAATAATAGTAGTAGTAGTAGTAAAAGTTTTCTAAAAAAGTTTTAAAGTAATGAGCTATTTGTTAAATTTATAAATATACTAAAAATAATAAATATAAAGAATTTTACACTCAAGCACATAAGAATTTAAAATTACCCATTTTTTTTTAAAGTTTTGCTCATGATTAAAAATTCTATTAACGAATCAAAATATAACATTATTTAACACTTAAGTACAAAAGTAAAAAAATGAGCTTGTAAATCCATGTGTATTTTTTGTTTTTTTTATAAAAACTAATCTGAAATTTGCACCAAAATTGGGCTTGACTGTTATTGACTAATCTGGAAGCTTGTTTTGAAATCGAGCTCTCCTATGAATCTAGTTTTATTTTATTAAAGATACCTTTGCAGTTATGCTCCAAAATGAATGTTTTCATTTGTTGTGTTAAAGATTAAAAGGACGATTTTACTTTTAATGTTTTGTATTAGAGAAACATTACACTCATCAATTCAAAAAGATCCATAAATCTACACTAGAACTTATTTATAAATCATAAATAAAAATAGCGTAACTGCAATTATCTTAAATTTGTATTTCTTATATATGACTTTTATTATAAGAGACAACGGTCGACTTTTAAAACTTTTCCATGTACATCATAAAAAAAATTATGTTTATTATAATTTGATTTTAAAGTTAGAGATTAAATTTTTTGGGGGTGGATTCAGTTGTACATGTTTCTATTTCGAATTTCACACAATATAAAATCTTAATAAGTAACAAAATTTTGAAAAAGTGGACGTGACCACTTTAAGTTTGTCTGTAAAAGGTTCAAACTTTATATCTCACATTGTAATGACGATATTAACTATAATTCATAAGTTAATAAAAAGAACCCAGCCACCCATAACCCATTGGTTTTACTTAACTTCCTATAAGAGCATCTCCTAATGATAAATATTTTTAAAAAGATTTATAGAGTGTAATGTCATAAAAATGCATTTACTTATAAGCGTTTTCATTGGGTAAAGTTATTCTCACTATGCAAAACTTTATAAAGCTTCAACAATGAAAGATGTATTAACTTTTTTTTAACTGCAAAACAAATATATTAATTGACTTGCATTCTAAATAAAACTTAATAACTTTTTATACCGATATCCATGTAAGTGTAAGTGTTCTCTGATCAAGTAATTAAGAGTTCGATCAAGTCTCTTGTGTGTTACTACAACACATTAGTCATTAGTGGATTTCATAACAAATTCGAGATTTTAACAAATCAATATCATACTCTAATGTATTTCTATGACCCATGGTACATAGTATCGCATTAATGAATCTCGTAACTCATGCATAACTTTATTGTATTTCTAAAGACTTATATATATACATATCAACTTAAACGTCATGGTATAATTCCTTCCTTTTGTTTATAATATATACGAGTAATAAGTTAGTATAAATGAGGACTCAACGAGCTTGAAGATTATTTTTCTGATGATTATGCTGCCCAGGTGCTTGATTTACCTGAGCAATTGGAGGAATTCACCAAGATGTTTGATTTCAAGGTTCAAGGCAAGTCGAGGAAGTAATATGCGATATGTCTAGGTGTCGTACATGTTATTTCTTCTATGGTTTTCTTGTTCGTAGTTAGTTGATCCTTTATGGCATGTCATAAATGATCCAGTGGTAGTTCAAGCGGTTGCTTGAGGTTAATGTGGTATTTCAGCCACATTCCGTTGTACTTTAAACGTTTTTTTGGATAATATATTTTGCCAGGGTGTTATCCCTTTTACCCAATATGATTTAACAATTTTTTCACAACAACATTTTCCCGCAATAGCAGAATTATCAGAAAGAAGGGGCTCATCGTTTCCCTTTCTTTACAAATTTCTTTCTATTCCCGCATCAAACAAGCATAAAATAATTTAGGATAAATATGAGACTTAAATTGCTCAACCGCAATGCGAGGCAGCCACATTTCTAGTTTGAATACATCTGACTAGTTTTCACTAATCTTATGTACGCATATGATTTTGGTATAAATTAAATTTAAAAAATATGTTACAAACTCGTGCATACATGAAATTATAGTATAAAAATTAAATAACTTAATAACAATACTATAAAGAATTAAGCATTGTTTATTCTAAAATTCAAGTTACGGTTTCATGTATTTGTTTTCATATCTCAGAACATGTGCTTCTGCTTGATATACAAAGTTTTAGTAGTACTATCAATTTAGTAACAAAAACGACAACAACAACAACAACAGCAACAACAATAATAGTAGTAGTAGTAAAAGTTTTCTAAAAAAGTTTAAAGTAATGAGCTATTTGTTAAATTTATAAATATACTAAAAATAATAAATATAAAGAATTTTACACTCAAGCACATAAGAATTTAAAATTACCCATTTTTTTTAAAGTTTTGCACATGATTAAAAATTCTATTAACGAATCAAAATATAACATTATTTAACACTTAAGTACAAAAGTAAAAAAATGAGCTTGTAAATCCATGTGTATTTTTTGTCTTTTTTTATAAAAACTAATCTGAAATTTGCACCAAAATTGGGCTTGACTTATTGACTAATCTGGAAGCTTGTTTTGAAATCGAGCTCTCCTATGAATCTAGTTTTATTTTATTAAAGATACCTTTGCAGTTATGCTCCAAAATGAATGTTTTCATTTGTTGTGTTAAAGATTAAAAGGACGATTTTACTTTTAATGTTTTGTATTAATTAGAGAAACATTACACTCATCAATTCAAAAAGATCCATAAATCTACACTAGAACTTATTTATAAATCATAAATAAAAATAGCGTAACTGCAATTATCTTAAATTTGTATTTCTTATATATGGCTTTTATTATAAGAGACAACGATCGACTTTTAAAACTTTTCCATGTACATCATAAAAAAAATATGTTTATTATAATTTGATTTTAAAGTTAGAGATTAAATTTTTTGGGGGTGGATTCAGTTGTACATGTTTCTATTTCGAATTTCACGCAATATAAAATCTTAATAAGTAACAAAATTTTGAGAAAGTGGACGTGACCACTTTAAGTTTGTTTGTAAAAGGTTCAAACCTTATATCTCACATTGTAATGACGATATTAACTATAATTCATAAGTTAATAAAAAGAACCCAGCCACCCATAACCTATAAGAGCATCTCCTGATGGTAAACATTTTTAAAAAGATTTATAGAGTGTAATGTCATAAAAATGCATTTACTTATAAGCGTTTTCATTGGGTAATGTTATTCTCACTATGCAAAACTTTATAAAGCTTCAACAATGAAAGATGTATTAACTTTTTTTTTTAACTGCAAAACAAATATATTAATTGACTTGCATTCTAAATAAAACTTAGTGTTCTCTGATCAAGTAATTAAGAGTTCGATCAAGTCTTGTGTGTTACTACAACACATTAGTGGATTTCATAACAAATTCGAGATTTTAACAAATCAATATCATACTCTAATGTATTTCTATGACCCATGGTACATAGTATCGCATTAATGAATCTCGTAACTCATGCATAACTTTATTGTATTCCTAAAGACCATATATATCAACTTAAACGTCATGGTATAATTCCTTCCCTTGTATATAATATAATAAGTTAGTATAAATTAAAGCAGCTACTTTAATAAAAGTCCACTCTCTTGTATCGATATTTTACGTGTGGGTGTTGGGTGGGGGGTTGTAATGCATCTAATCATAATAATTTAGTAAAGAAAATCTAAGAAAGCTCTTAATTCAATGATGCTACATTATGTTTCTTGGGCTGTAAAAAGTTTGAACACAAATTTTGACCCAGATTTCCTTCTCATTCTTCCATTTTGATTTGCTTTCCCCCTTTGGAATTGAGTGCTAGTTTTAACCTTTTCATAAACACAATTTTCTATACAAACATTCCCTAATATTAAAAGACCCAAAAATCTAAATAAATGAACCATGCAAGATGAGTTAAATGTTTGAATGATTTGCATTTAAGTTGTATGACTTGGATTTGATTTAACAACGCAATCTACTCATGTTGTCTAACATTATTAGATATCATTATATAAAAGACATCATTGCAAAATTTAATGTATATAGATTTTTGTATGTATAAATCGTCTAATTCATAATCAATAGTAGTACATCTAAGCTGGAAAATTCAGCCTTACTATTCATAGCTTTTGAAACCGCAAGCTTTTACAATAATTTTTTTGAAAAAAAGTAGAGAGGCATTCATACATTTTTGAGAGAAATGATAAATCATCCTCCTACCCACGAAATAGTTACACTGTAAAGTTTATTTGGAAGATGCAAAGAGAGAGAATTAGTGAATGAATAAGCGTCACAATTATGTATGGGTAGAAAGATGAGTAGGACATTTTGGTAGGAAGATTTAGCATTTATCTTTCTCAGAAGGAGCTCTAACCCAAAACCTCTAAGCCAAAAATACTTCGAGCCAAACATACACTCTATTTGCATGGAGTCATGAATTCGCAACAACGACTAGGGTTGTTATACACATTCAAATGTCACTTGGCCGAAAACTACTTGATAATACGTACATAACATAAGGTGAACAAGCCTCAACATTTAACACAGTGGTAATCCAATTAAGATTTACCTATGTACACTACAAGAATCGGGGCTTTTAACCACGACCGAAAGTCCACGTGGTTTCCGGAGTCAAACGTTGAAAATCAACTATTTTATCTATTAGTGAACTAGTCGTGGCTAAAAGTACTTCGTGACTAAAAACTCGATTCTAGTAGTGATACTAGATGAAAATTTATATACTATTACTATTGACTAATTTACTCTTTATTTGAAAGTTGATATAAATCTTCATGGTACAATGTTCCCATGAAGCATGGGGAATTTAATAATAATATTTTGTTTGCTTATATAAAGGAGATGCATGATGAGGTTCCTATTGTGGTGATTATATTTGTCTATGAATTTAAAGACATCCTTCTTTTTTTTGGGGTGTAAATGTAGAGAAAAGATAAATAGTTCTAATATCGGGTTCTTCAATTTACAAAGAGTCTTTTAAGATAAAATGTAGATTATATATAGATTGTTACTGTATACTTGTTGTTGACAGTTGGTAATCATATTATTTATAAGATTACTTGTATTACATAAAAATGCTTATATTAAAAAGTTACATAACTAGCTAGCTTAATTAGTGTGTGACAAGACTATATGCATTTCGTTAATGTTTCTGCATGTTTACCATTTATAACCCAAATTAGACTAGCCGATTTTCGAGCTTTGCTAACCCTATATGCATGTTTTTCAACCCGAAATGATCCTGGATATCAGATACGCATCTCCGACCAACTTGAACACAAATTAGGTTTGCCAAACATTTGTGTCCCTAACAATAAGAATTAGGACCATAAAAGTACAACCTAACTATAAGTTCAATGTTTCACCGATTTTGATTATTCGACATCCTTTATCGGAAGGGTCAAGTCCCACCTACTTTAAAAGGAAAAAAAAGAGCAACAGAAAGTAACCACACAACACAATGGAGGTAAGAAAGAACGAAAACGACACAAACGAAAGAAACCCCATATATATTCTTCTTCCTAGTGTATTGGAATCACTACGATTGTTAAGTTAATGCACAATGTACTTTGATACAAGTAGAAGTGCTAGAAGAAAAAAAGTGGTAACAAAAAGTAGTTTTCCAAAATGATGGGCAATAAAGAAGAGGTAGAAGGTGAATCTCATTATATTGCATGATAGCATCTAGACATAGTGAAAGTCTTAGCCTCTCATTATAACTTGGTTGAACAAACATATCTTTCACATGTTTCCAAAGCCTTTTTGAGAGGCAATTGGGTTTCCATGTTTTGCATGGTTGCAAACAAACTCCATAGTGGAAATATGATTTGAGTCCCATTTTGGTCTTTAAACGTACAAACTGGGTCCCAAATACATACACTCACCATATGTGGTTTCACATCATATCATACAAGGATGTCAACATCGTATCTAGATGGTAACCGAAATATCCGATCTTACAAAATACTACTCCCTCCGTCCCAAATTTATTGTCTACTATTGATTTTTTTAGTCTTTCTTCTTCAACTTTGACCTTAAATATTTTTGTGGGTGTTATATAATATTTGATGCAAAATATATAAATGGATTGGGTTTTAAGTGTACTTTTCAATGGTATAATTTTTCATCAAGTATTATATAATAAAAAAATATATATTTATGGTCAAAGTTCAACCAGTTTGACTTTGAAAATTCAAACTGGACAATAATTTTGGGACGGAGGGAGTACAAATCATGTTGGTTCTTACATTTTAGTACAAATATTGACTTTGTTAAGTTTGTTTCAAACAATGTTTGAAATTAATTTGATAGAAACGAGTTTGCTCAAGTATTTATAGAAAGTATATGTATGCTTTAGATGCATGCTCTAGAGTTATTGCATGTCAAAAGTCTTATCTCAGTTGAGAGTCTTGCTTTAATTCAGTGTTAATTGATTGTTATTTTCAACATGTCAAAAGTCTAATCTCATTTGAATCTTGCTTTTAACTTGGTGTAACTTGTTTGTACAAAATGGTGAGAATCTAACTAAGTTGAGCTTTGAGCATCATTGAGATCAAAGCTATTACGCCACTCATACGTTGTGGCGGAGTCTACTTTAAAATAATCTTAATGAAAAATACGAAAAAATAATAATAATAATAAAATAAATAAATAAATAAAATAAAAATGTTGAAGAATAACATTTCGCGACTAAATTTCATATCCAGTAAAAAAAAATGAAACACAAATACTTATATCCCGACATCTTATAACACATAAATAAATCTTCCTCCAAAAATAGAAATTTGAGGATCCAATGTTATAAATAGCTTTCCAAGTCTACTAAAATAAAATAAAAACATCATGTTTCCTTCTTTTTTATTAAATACAGTATGTTTTATTGAAAAACTATTATTTTTTACTACTGATATCTTTCAGGTCTTAAAGCGTATATTATTATTTCAAAGATAAACCCTTGATACCTTTAAACATAAGAACAAGGTTTTCATATGCCCGCTCACTGCGACGGGATACAAGCGTATTATATGTTAGGTCACCGTACCGGTTGAATGATTGCGGCGAACATTATAAGTCAAAAGTCAAATAAGGTTAATGTAAAAAAGAATGGAGTGTTATGAGTCGAAAATGTAATTTTTGTATAATTGAAATAAAAAAGATTCAATAGCGGAGGGGTAATATGAAAACTTTTTAAAGAATGTTAGTTAATGATGTATCAAATAAAAAGACAAAATTACCCTTATTTTACCATTCAACATTGTTTGCAAATAGATATTAAGGGGAGGAGATACGAAAAGGAATCATGAAAATAACTTTCACTTAAAGTTTATGGGTTATATTGAAAATAATATCTACATGTAGTTGAGGCTATATTATTATTACTTTTGCAAATATAAAAGAATATTGTAAGACATTTATAACTTTAGGGTGGTATTTTGCAAATTAAAAAATATCTTATGCAGAATACTATATAAGTATATATTCTACTATTCATCAATAGTTACGAATTGTGAGTGAGATACTAATTCGCACGGCTTGGATGGAAATATCAAATTTGCTTCAAAAAGAATTTGTGGGTAAAAAAAAGAATAAATACTTAAATAGGTTAAAAGTCGTTCAAGTATCATTTTCGAAGTTCACATAACATGCATGTCTGTCCCCAGTGTTGTCTTTAAGGAAGGGTGAAGTAGACAATCGCACGAATTTTAAAAGCCTAAAATATATCTCATATATCTCTTATGTAATAAGAGAATATACGAAATAAGAGAAAACTAATTCTCCTATCGATCAATGAGAGAGCTCAATTTTAAAAATCAAGCCTCGTGATTCGTCAGATCGGTCTAACACATACTCTTAAAAAAAAAAGTCATTCAATGAGAAAATCTCTTGCATAGATAATGAACCGGCTTAGGTTATACATACCATCCTAAATGGATAATGTCACCCTCTCCTCCCTCCTCCGGGTGGCAATTTCTGACTCGACACGAAACTCGACTTGAAACCGATACGAAAATTAATAGGTTCGGGTTGAGTCTAAATAGATTTCGGGTCAAGTTTGGGTCGACCCATATAACCTGTTTATTAGCAGCAGTGGTGGTAGTAGTAGTAGTACTACTACTACTACTCCTACTACCACCACCACCACAACTACTACCACCACCACCATTACGACCACCACCACCACCACCACCACTACTACTACTACTACCACCACCGCCACTACCACCATCGCATACTACTACCCCACGCGTACTTACTACCACGGCTAACTACCACCCGGCTA
>LBNU01022881.1:47494-89231 GCA_014162995.1 Artemisia annua
ACTACTACTACTACTATTATTATTATTATTATTATTATTATTATTATTATTATTATTATTATTATTATCATAAAACTACATAATTGAAAGTATGAAACAGAAAATATAAAGTTTGATAAGTTAAAAGTATTAAAAGATAGAAAAAACGAAATAAAAACGGTAAAAAAAAAATTGTATTTTTTTTGTTTGCATACGGATAAAATAATGACTTAAGAGGGGTACCACCGTACCAGTAACCTATAGGGGATGTATACCTAAAAATACCCGAATGAACTTGTAGACACAAATTATTACATAGTAAATAATAAACCGTTTGACTTTGGATGAAGACTTCTCAAACAAGCAATTCTAGCACGAAAACCACTCCAAGTGTTCTAAGGGCATCCATTGTAGTTGTTTACAAAAAGGTTCATAAAATGATAAAGAGGTCTAAGCACTTATAAACCATAGTGAAGATAGATTTATAAATAGGTTTAGAATGAATAGGATTAGAATATTAACACTCTTCTTAATTAAATGTATTTGGATTATGTAAGATATTTATAAAGCTTTATGAGGTTTATACATAGTAAAGATAAGTTTATAAAACAGAAAAAGTTTATAAATTAACGTCATAATAAAATTATAAACCTTTATACAAGTTTAAGGTTTAACATAATGAATGCTCTGACGTTTAGGAAGAGAATGAATTGATGATGTGGTACTTCTCTTGTATAATGACCGCAACAAAAAAATTCGCATAGCCATAAGCTTTATGCACCTACTAGTGAAGCATATATATGAAGGTTAATTTGAAGTCTTTGAAACCCTTTAACTAAATTAACCTTTAACTTTGATTGTTTACAAGAAAACAACTCTTCAAGCTGAATTTTCTTTACTAGAACAAGCTAACCACCTGTATTTTAAACAGACACCCACCAAATAGTCAAATACTAACATATCCTACATCCAAAGTGATGTTAATAGTCACCATAAAAACCAGTCTAACAGCAAGAATGATAGGGCCAGTCACAGCATGGAAATCCTTTGTAGCATATCAGAAAAATGTACAAATAGTAAAACTATAATAAAGCTGTCTTATTCTATAATAAACCTTGACATACATTCAATTCTACATTTGTGAATTCGGTACAATGCCACTTTTGTCATCAAAATTGATCATCTTTAGTAACACTAAAATATGATTAGTTTCAAGGTGTAAATTTTGTGTGACCTCTTTTCAGGAAAAATATTCCCATCTTTGATGTCGGATTAGAACACGAAGATGCCATGTTTTTATATAGCCTCAACGGTTTCTTTTGGATATATCTAATTTATAACTCACGACACCTAGCACTAGATGGTTCAGTATTCACAACTCATCTTTTCTTTCTAGGTCCTCTTCTGGCACTTCTTGTTGAGCCGGAGGGCTAACTACCTTCTCTACCGGGCTCACGTCTTCACCTAGTATTTTTGAGGTAAAACGTCTTGCTTCCAGGTCAAGATCGGGCCACTCGGTTACAATCCTTCTGGCACCCTGAGTTCAAGAATATGCAGTTAATGTCAGGAGACAACAGTCAGACATGGGGTACTACCTAACAGACCGTAAAAGATATTTGAATGACCGCTTTAAATGTGCTTTTAAATACCTAGAATCAGATAGAGTTGTAACAATATAGACCGTAAAAATATTTGAATACGTGCTTTAAATGTGCTTTTAAATACCTAGAATCAGATAGACTTGTAACAAAATAGACCATAAAAAATGTGGGAAGTAGGTGTAATAATAAGAAATTAAAGTTTTTTTCAAAAATTTTCATCTATTGAAGGAAGTAAGTAGATTAATTCATCAAAAATAACTAGTGGTAAAAAAATCTGACAGTACTGTGAAATAGGAGTAAAAGTTTCTCAAATAAGGTTAAAAAAAGAGGGTAAAAAGGTAACATTCTGATGAGTTTGTTGCAGCTACCAGCTGGTATAAACTTATTTAATCACTAAATCAGAAATAAAATAAGTTTATCCAAACATTTTTATTCCATATTGTAATGATCACAAGTGCAAACACGTAAAGAAAAATATGACTGACCTGAAGCTTTGGTTCCTTGGTCATCGGATTGTTGCAAAGATCAATGGTTTTAGCACGGGATTTTGTGGAGTTGCCACACCAAGACTCGCACCACAGCCATTCTTGTGGGAGCGAAAAGATTGGTACAGTGTGCTGTGCGTAGTTCGGAAGATCCTGAAAGATCAATTGGGTTCTATTAAAAGTAATTCTCAATAACAAGATAGACTGGAATCTCTCTTGTAAACTAAACAATTTAGTCACATTAGACAAATGGCAGATTAAAATTTTTAATGCATACAGCCTCATAATCTGCCTTATTACAAAAAAAGGGAAAATGAATAGCTGATTAACGTAATGGTATACTTTTCTATTCATATCTAAAACAAAAAATTAAAGTAAAAACTTTAATATTGGGCAGCAAGTCCGAATCTGGCACATTTTTCACGTAAAGTTGACGAGATTGAAACATAATAAGATTGGGTTAATGACTTGAAAATGTATTCAACTTGTCAATTTTTGTTGTTCTGTGTGACCTTTTTTTTTTTCTTATTAAAACACAAACCTTTTGAATTTCGTCTATTGTGTGTATCATGCGACCATTTGTTCATGTGAAATGACCATTTTACCCTTCAAAATTTGAAAAAACTAAGGGTAAAATGGTCACAAAATACGCACAATATACGAAATTCAAAAGGTTTGTGTTTTAATAAGAAAAAAAAAAAAGAAGGCTACACAGAACAACAAAAAATGACAAGTTGAATACGTTTTCAAGTCATTAGCCCAATAAGATTTTATAGTTTTTTGCTGGTTGTGAGACGTGGCAGGGTGTTAAAATTGATACTGTGAAAAAGAATGAAAATTTTAAAACAAAACACGTAAAAATGGAAGTGACATTGCACTTGCCTGGTCAAGATTAGAGAGACTATTTGGATCTTTGCTAAGTGTTTCATAGAACACCCTCAAATTGTCTCCGGCTGCAGTTTCTCGGAACTTGATCAAATCAACTACGTATAAAGCACTGCAGGTCATACCACACACGTTATAAAAAAGATTCAAACTTCTAAACTGAAAATTCAATTATTTGTAAGTCACTCATGATTATGTTTCATAAGAAACAATCCCAATCATACCTAATATGATACGGTCTTCCTCGTAAATGTTCCTTCCAAAAACCCTACACAAAATAGAAAGGCATTTGGGTAATTTAGACATTACTAAAGAGTCTCTAATAGGGTGTTTGGATATGAGTTCTGAAAGTGATTATGTCTTTGGTTGTGCTTTTTTGGTGGGAGGTTCTAGTAATCAGACTGATTAATTAGAGCTTGATAAAAGAGTAACTAGGTAAATCTAATTTACCCTTTGATCACAAATCAGAAGCAAATCTGTATATTCAGCTAATCAGGTCCAAAAGGCAAATCCAAACACCCCCAAATAAGGGCACGCGATTCTTGTGCAACAAGGCTCCAAGACTCGCACATGAAGATGATGTCAGGGAAATAAGAAAACTTACTTGTTTCCAAAATCTAAAACCATCCATATCCCTATTGTTATCACAAAACGGGGTATACGCAAGAGGTCTTCCTTTCAAATTCATGTCATAAAGTTCTCCCATGTCAGCCCTAACGATCTGATCCGCATCAACAAATATAACCTATCAAAACATCCACACATTATTTTTAGTGAATTCCCAGGTTATTGCTCATTTTGTAGTAGAAAACGATACGAGTTTCCTCTAAAATTACCTTCTCAAGAGAAAGGGGGAAAATGACATCAAGAAACAGAATTTTATATGCCCAGATAATTCGTTGTTTTTCTTTCTGTTTATGCAACCAACTAGGCCATTTATATGTAACCAATTCATACTCAAAACCATATTCTTGTGCCATGTGTGGAATCACGTCCTGCATGAGAGCAATTAAAAAGATTTAAATTTTAAGAGAAAGGTAGTTAGCTTAAAAGAGGAAAGAAATGGAGAGGAACAGAACCTTAAACTGTGGAGAGAGGTAGTTCTTTATAAACCAGAATTTTACTGGACGTTGTGTGTTTTTCAGAACACTTAGAATCATGATCTTGGTAAATCGTTCGTACCTGCATCAATGGAAGACATTAAATAGAACCATAAGAAGGTAATGCGACCAATTCGACATAGAAGTGTCTAAACTAGTTACAAAAGAACCGGGCCAACTGGATCGAATGTCGCCAAAGGTGTTCTTAAATGATTGGTTAAAAAAAAAGACAATATTAAAAATCTAGTTAATATAAATTTATTAAATACATTAGTTAGTAGTTACGTATAAGTTCACAGGATGGGCGGCCCAGTCCATTGGGACCTGTATCAAATGCTGGCACACATTTTGACCGAAAACATGTTTCTACATTCTACCCAACCCACTCATTATGCCACCTATAATCAAAATTCACAAGAAGGAGCAAGGTTGAAAACAAATTACTTACAAGTGTCCAGACGCAATAGAGAATATATTTATTGTTTTACCCTTTCGGCCATTGTTTACATTCTCCTACAAAAAAAAAAATAAATAAATAAATAAATCATTTTACTAACTGAAATGTATATTAGTGAGTACTTATACAGCATTATGTTACAAAGTACTCACCACTTTAGTGCTTACACTCTTCTTCGACTGTCCATTGCCACCGATAAGAGAAGAAGCCCATTTCAAAATATTAGAATTCCAACTCTCCTCATCACCCTGCAAATATCAACAAAAACTGTATTTAATCATGCGCTCATTAAACCATAAAAAAGATATTTTTTTTAATAATTAATAGACAAAACGCAACTTGTTTCCTGGAAGAATCGTCATCATCAGAAGGAATGAGTAATCTTTCATGTTCTTTTCCCTTTTTCTTGACCACTCCAAGATGAACTGGTTTTCCTCGAAGGTAGTCTATGGTGATGCGCTTTGTCAAGTGCATTTCTTGACCGTCTTGAAGAATGTAGAGATCAGAACTTCGACCTGGTGCTAGTTGTAGGTACCAAACACCGGGTGACACTTTCATTTGCCAATAACCCAAATTGGCCATAACAAGAGTGTCAACTAAATGGGGATTCTTTTTAGTTCCAAGTATCATTTGAAGGCCTCGTGGTGGTTCATGATCCTTTTCTGAGCAATGGCCTGGTTATACAGTTCATTGATTAGAGAATATAATTTGAATTTGAAGAATTTTGAAATCTTAGGGGTGTAAATCAAAATTGTCAAACCACTAAATCAGATGGAACATTAAAGGACGTGTACAGATTGTGGTTTGGAACTGTCTATATGATTATTATGATATGAAGTCGCAATAATGAGCTTTTGATGTTTGAATAAACAAAATTAGCTTCTCAGTGTCTAGGTAATCAGTTTCACACCAGCGATAATAGACTGATATAATGTCACTTGCCTATTCTTTTAACCTAATGTGAGACTTCTACTATCAATTAGCTGTGTCGAACTATCAAATATATGATTTGATTATCTGATTATTAACATTATATAGCATAAACACATTAAACACTGTCTTCTATAGGCAATACTAATACGCTTCATTCAATATAACATAATCAATTTAAAATCGCACACCCAACAAGCCCTTAACCAAACCAGTTATTTTGGTTCAACCTTGGGATATTTGATCTAATCCCGATTCCAGAATTTCAAGCCAAATCAATCAGTAGACAATAGACAATTAGCTTTATCTATCATAAAAGCAAACTTGATTTAGTTACAACATATAAATGATGTTTTAACTTGTTTGTAATGTTACTTTAAGGGGGGTTTTCATGTATTATTAAGACTTAGGATATTATAAGCATTTAGAACCATCGAAATGAACCAGCTTTTACCTGTCAGAACGAGAGCTTCAAGTTCAAAAACTGCTTGTAGCGTCCTTGTGTCACCAAGGTTCTCGAGCAATATATTGTCAAGATCATGGCTGAAACACCCGTATCCAAAAAAAATTAATGCAGTTATAAAAGTGGAATATAATAAATGTTTTAGGGTTCAGCAGAAACTTACACTGCAATGACAGGTTCAACAAGCCATGATTCAGGAACATCAAGATTCATGGTTAAGGTTTTAGATAGTGGCATATTTGCAAAAAATGCTTTGGGGCCATGTACAGTTGAATCAGTGTTGCTGAAGTCATCCTAAATATCCGAGCAGAAACTTTAAGAAAAGAACTAGTTTCGAAGAATAAATGACTTAACGGTTGCCATGAACAAGAACTATACCTCAGATGGAATAACAAATCGGTAGTAATTTTTCAGTGGAAGGTCAACAAGGGAACTCTGTCAAGAAAACATTGAACATGTTTAGATATATTATGGAAATTTAGAAACTCGACAAATAAACTACTTGCCAAATCAGATTAAGATGCCATTGGAGGGAGCTCTTCATTTGAAGACAGACAAGAGAACAATATCATCTAGCAATCTAAAAAGCTTTGGAAAATGTTTCTTTATAATTAGTTTTTAAGTTGGATTAAGAACTAACCAACGGGTTAAACACGAGCCTCATGCTTGGCTGACTGCATTTCTGTATGATCCGAAGAAGTGCTGATATTTTTTGACCAGAAGAGCTCAAAGGATCAATAACAGCATCGATATGAATGGTGGAGTTTTCACTACCAAGAACGACACCACTGTAGTCTGCACTCAACATCTCAAAACGAGCACCTTCAGAGCTTCTATCACGTGTAGACAGTGAAGATGTGACAGACATGATTATATCGCTCATGAATTTGCTGCACAAAACATTAAAAAGGTAAAATTACTTCAACTTCACATGAATATCATAATCATTATTTGACGAGTGAAATTCTAGTAAATACCGGCATATCTTTATGCAATCTATGTAGGGCGTCAAAATGGGTAGAGATCAAAATAAACCTCAGGTAAAAAATTGGTCATCTTAGGTAAGGGCTGACTCATGGAAACTTTATAATTCATTTTTTCCCCCTATATAATTACTGTTAAATGATTAAGATAACAAATATACTATTATAAGTATAAACAAATAAATATTTCTGTAAACCGGTTAATGTTAGTTGCATAAATTTTGATCCCTTGGTCAATTTGATCCATTTCTTTTTTAGCTAAATTTTTTTATTAACCCTTTGTACCTGTCAGGGATCAAACATAACAATTTGACCCTCAAAATTGCTAAAATATATGTATATACGTGTATGTGTGTGTGTGTGTGTGTGTGTTAACAAATAGATTATAAGCAAGAAAAACCTCATGAGTGTGTCTGGGTCCACATTCTCCCATGTCACCTCTTCGATGATGTCAGCTACGTGCTTTACTCTTTGCTTAAGTTCCACAGATTCAAGAAGATGCAAATCTTGGCTCAAAAAGGTTACAGCCTCAGGGACACGAACCACCTATTTAATGCCAATAAGGTAAAGGTTCAATAGGCTAATCTACATTCAAAATACAATATAAATTATAAACGCTGAAAAAGAAACACACCCTTCCGTTAGTAATAACCGCATTAACGCCTTTCTCGAGCCCAACTTGCCCATGCAGAAATTGACCCACCTGCACATTATATTGAGAATGTTTAATACAAATACCTACAACATGTTGTTTGCTTTTATCTTTTTAGATGTTTATTACATTTTCCAAAATGCTGCAAAGTTCAAATTACAGTGTTTAAAATTTTGCAAGTTGCAAGAATGGCTAAAAATATATCTGAATTCTTTTTCTTTGATAGACAGTGAGGAATTCCAGGATAAATTATAGGAAATCAAATAATTAGATTGATTACGTTTTATTTATTATTTATTTGTTTCCTTTTTCTGTAATGTCCTATATATAGGACTTTATGTTTTGTATTTCAACTCAATCAATAATAATTCAAATTCTGTGATTTATCTTGGTATCACAGCCTTCTTCTTTTTTTTTTTCCTAACCCTAAAACAACCTGCAACCGGCTTCTTTCCCTACCCAGCCGGCTCCATGGCAATGCTTTCTGCCTTCACCACTACTGAGAAAACAGCACATAACTCCCACAAATTTGCTTTTAAACTTACTCCTACCAACTATGGCTTCTGGAAAAACATGATACACCCCTTTTTAATCACCAACCACCTCTTTGGTTATGTTGACGGGACCATCCGCTGTCCTCCATCACGGATTGCTGCCACCACCGAAACAGCAGCCATGGACAACCCGAGCTATTCCAATTGGCTCGCGAATGATGCTCATGTTCGCATGGTCATTATTTCAACAATCTCTGAATCCTCTTTTCAACATGTTCAAGGTGAAACCTCTCGTGACCTCTGGCTCTCCTTGGAACGGGCTTATGCTCCGCATAACTCATCTAGGGAATACACGCTCAAAACCCAGTTGCTGAAAATAGAGATGAAGTCTGATGAAACATCTGCTGCCTATCTAACCCGTGCCCAAGAATATGCCACGGCTCTAGCGAACATTGGAGAACCATTTAAGGACAAGGATGTCACCATGTTGGTACTCTCTGGCCTACGTGAGGAATATGATGGCCTCAAAGCTAATCTCCTGGCTCGCTCTCCGCCAATCACTTTTAATGAATTACATGGGCTTCTAAGTGACCATGAATTCATGATCAACAGGAAGCCACCAAACCCGCTGCAGGCTTACTCGGCTGCTTCACAGCCTGCGGGTCTGCCCTCCCCCTCGGCAGGCCTGCTGCCTCTTCCTCACCACAACCCTGCCCTCACCACGCTGCAGCAACAAGCAGCCCTTCTTGGGTACCAACTCAGCCCCGTCATTAATCAAGCCAATCAGCAACCACAAGCCTATTTCTCCAGCCGCTCCCAAAACAATTCTCGCAACAACCGGCGTGGAAATTACCGTGGCAACTCTCGTGGTGCTAACACCAGAGGTCGTGATGAGTACCGTGGATCCAACAATCAAAACCGAAATTCTCAGTTTGCTTGGGCATCCACCCAAAACACCGTTTACGGTCACTGCAATCGTTGTGGTATAGGACACATTCCTGCTCAATGTCCAACTCAGTCCACATCAGCCCGGGAGTCTTCTCAGGCTAACTATGCTGCTTTTGCTGAAACTGGATCCACATCAGGCACACTTTGGAAACCAGACACAGGTGCGAATGGCCATGTGACTCCTGATCTTGCAAGTTTAGATAACTCTGAAGCCTACTTCGGTAACAATTCACTTCATGTTGGCGATGGTAATCCTCTTCCTATCTGTCATATTGGCTCATCAAAATTTTATTCTCCTAACAAAACCTTTAGTTTAAATAATATTCTTCACGTACCCCAACTCAAACAAAATCTCTTATCAGTCCAACAATTTTGTTCAGATAATAACGTGTTTTTTGAATTTCATTCTTCTTTCTTTGTTGTGAAGGACGAGTCTACACATACCATCCTACTCACGGGCCCAAGTGACAACGGTCTCTACTCGCTTTATCTTCCGAAATTAAAGTCCCTACCACATGTCTCCTTCACAGCAATCAAAGCTCCTTCAACAATTTGGCATCAACGACTCGGACATCCCCATGCACGAGTTTTTCATTCTATTTTGTCTAGCAATAATTTACCAGTTTCAAATAAATTGTCTTCTTCATTGTGTTCTTCTTGTCAAATGGGGAAATCCTCCAAACTGTCTTTAAAACCTTCCAATTTTCGTAGTCATAATATTTTGGATTTAGTTTATTGCGATGTTTGGGGTCCTGCTCCATCTCATGCTTGGCTGACTGCATTTCTGTATGATCCGAAGAAGTGCTGATATTTTTTGACCAGAAGAGCTCAAAGGATCAATAACAGCATCGATATGAATGGTGGAGTTTTCACTACCAAGAACGACACCACTGTAGTCTGCACTCAACATCTCAAAACGAGCACCTTCAGAGCTTCTATCACGTGTAGACAGTGAAGATGTGACAGACATGATTAT
Source organism: Artemisia annua (assembly GCA_014162995.1). NCBI lineage: Eukaryota > Viridiplantae > Streptophyta > Magnoliopsida > Asterales > Asteraceae > Artemisia > Artemisia annua. The sequence goes on from LBNU01022881.1 coordinate 57,448, forward strand.
ATCACTCATGAATTTGCTGCACAAAACATTAAAAAAGTAAAATTACTTCAACTTCACATGAATATCATAATCATTATTTGACGAGTGAAATTCTAGTAAATACCGGCATATCTTTATGCAATCTATGTAGGGCGTCAAAATGGGTAGAGAACTAGAGATCAAAATAAACCTCAGGTAAAAAATTGGTCATCTTAGGTAAGGGCTGACTCATGGACACTTTATAATTCATTTTTTCCCCCTATATAATTACTGTTAAATGATTAAGATAACAAATATACTATTATAAGTATAAACAAATAAATATTTCAGTAAACCGGTTAATGTTAGTCGCATAAATTTTGATCCCTTGGTCAATTTGATCCATTTCTTTTTTAGCTAAAATTTTTTATTAACCCTTTGTACCTGTTAGGGATCAAACATAACAATTTGACCCTCAAAATTGCTAAATATATGTATATACGTGTGTGTGTGTGTGTGTGTGTGTGTTAATAAATAGATTATAAGCAAGAAAAACCTCATGAGTGTGTCTGGGTCCACATTCTCCCATGTCACCTCTTCGATGATGTCAGCTACGTGCTTTACTCTTTGCTTAAGTTCCACAGATTCAAGAAGATGCAAATCTTGGCTCAAAAAGGTTACAGCCTCAGGGACACGAACCACCTATTTAATGCCAATAAGGTAAAGGTTCAATAGGCTAATCTACATTCCAAAATACAATATAAATTATAAACGCTGAAAAAGAAACACACCCTTCCGTTAGTAATAACCGCATTAACGCCTTTCTCGAGCCCAACTTGCCCATGCAGAAATTGACCCACCTGCACATTATATTGAGAATGTTTAATACAAATACCTACAACATGTTGTTTGCTTTTATCTTTTTAGATGTTTATTACATTTTCCAAAATGCTGCAAAGTTCAAATTATAGTGTTTAAAATTTTGCAAGTTGCAAGAATGGCTAAAAATATATCTGAATTCTTCTTCTTTCACATATAAACCTTTAACCAAGTAAATCTATAATCTTAAAGAATCAGCCTAGTATTATTATCTTGAGAAAGAAAATTATAAGTTTATCTTGAGAAAGAAAATTATAAGTTTTATTATCTTGAGAAAGAAAATCATATAGATTCTATTGTACCTTCTTCAAATGACTTGTAAACTTGGAAACAGAAAATTCTGAGAGAGCTGACATAAATCCTTTAGATTGTATTCCACTTGCATCAGCAAGCTCGGATATCTTATCCAGAAGAGCTTGACTGCTTTGAGAATCTTGTGAAGTCGCATAAAATGAGCATAGTTGGTCCAGAAAGTTTAATACCTTCTTCTTATGACTAGAATATAGAACAATTATATCAATCACACGTTTTTGAGCCACAAGTTAGAACATGAAGAGATTAGTAACAAACATGCAGATATTTAGCTGAAGTAAAAACATAACTAACCTATATGAGGAGGCTGTGATTTCAAGAGCCTTCATCAAGATGAAACTATTTGAACCAGAATCAAGATCAGAGTTAAATAAAAAGCCCACACGAGCACTTGCAGAACCTGCCATCTGTAAAAAATCCATTAGTGTTTTTACTGAAACCGGCTATATGGATAATAACACGGTTACATGTCCAATTGGTCATCGAAATGCAAGCTTTAATACCAAATATACATTAAACATAACAAGAAAACATGATAATTGCAGCATTTTAGTGTGGCATAATTCAAGCCAAATCACCAAGTTACAAATCATCTACTGTATTACCTGATGATGATTTAATTTGGAGGCATCTAAGTCTTTTGATTAATAATCACACACTTTCGAAATTATGTCCAATCAATCAAAGTTATAAGATATAAAGAATATAATATATACCTCACGATCGATAATCACCTACCAACATAACAAGGTTTAACAGCTTGCTAAATATATTGCTATGCCATGAGATTTTACTTCTAGATATATCTAAGAAACTTAAATTCTAAAGAGAGAAAATAAAAGTCGCATATCAATTAGCAATGTTTAGTAAAGGGAATATAAGAAGAGACTTAAGGGTTATCAATGAAAGTTTACCAGATATCGTATTCCCTCGTGAAGTAACTGAACTCCTTTTCTTGACGTGAGATCAACAGCAAGAAGATGAGTCACAGGTTTCAAGTCATCAATAGCTGGAGTACACATTAAAGGAATTAGAATTCGAAATTCGATGGTATAAAAGCATCAAATGTGGGAACTGACTGAAAGAAAGCTTACTTCCAACAGAGTGTAAATACTCCATATTACTTAGCAGAGATTCATCTCCAACAATTGATGCCGTTAAAGAAACAAATTTAGGCTTTGCCTTGTCTCCAACAATCTGTATATTAAACAACAAATTGACTTAATACAATATAATACATCAGCATCCCGAATTCCATTAGTTATACATAAATATGTGGGTATGACCAAAACCTGTGGGTTGTAGCGCTGAATACCACTTTCAGATAAAAATTTGTCCAGAACGTCAGTACGAGAATTTATCTGCCCATAATAAACTTGTTCCTGGATTCTCGGGAGCTCATCATTCATTGCACTCATTAGAGCCTCCTGAAGAAGTAAGAAAGCACATGAAATTTATGTCTTAAAAAAAACTAGAATCAATATTTAATATGTTGAGGTCGCAAATTCGACATATTTACTTATGAACAGGTCTAAATTACTCATTTAGACCCATCACCCAACCCACCCGACTCGTCCACTTTGCCACCTAAATATATATCACATTTCAGGTATATTGTACCATGACTATTGTAAAAGCTCGGGTTTTTATTTTCCGTTAAAGAATAAGATGACATTTAAGGTAAGGGCCTAATGTGAATCACACTATTGGTTAATAGCAAATTCAAATTAAATATCTAGAGTGAACATTTCAGCTTTGAGATGCCAAGAGAAAAACAAAAAGAACCTCGTTAGAACTGTGGACAAGACCATTCATCAAGAGTGAACATTCCAGCTTTGACATGCCCAGTTTGAAAACAAACAAGGAACTCTCTTGAGATGATTCACGAAAAGATTGATCCTTTTCGAGCTTTAATAAAGTATCTTGAGGTGGTGTTTTTGCTTTTGGCCTACAGAAACAAATATCAAATAAAATAATGATACCACAGTTTGGTAGAGAGAATACAAAAAACAAATTTTACTGGGGTGAAAGTGAAAGACAATCATCACAGCTTACAATATTGTATCTACAAATGCACCCTCCACATGGTGCAGCACGGGTGCGTCTTCATCCCCTGACTCCATCCGCAATTTGTTTACCTACATAAACCAAACATATCCCGGTAAGCCACTAAAAACACTGAATCAGGCTAGCAACAAATCATAAGCTAACTAAAAGTCCAGAGACTTGAACAACTGCATGTCTGCTGACCAAAAACGATACGAAGTACTACTAACAAACCCGTACATTGCTGAGAAATTCAAAAGCTTTCAGCATCCCATGAGTTTCTTTGATATAAAGGAAAAGGCGTATAGTCTGCAATTCATTAGAGTACATAGTATTGATTAGCAATAAATCATCAAGGAAAAAGAAATAAAAATTTGATGAAAGTAGAAGATGTTTGATAGCATACATATAGATACTTTTGTGCATATTACATTATTTTTAAAGCAGAAACAGATAAATAGTTCCATTCGATTCATGAAAATTTCCGTAAAGCATAAAGGAGACCAATTAAAGAAAGGAAAGAAGTCATTACCAAGCTTGAAAGATCTTCCTTAATTTGACTCTCATTTTCAAGAGAGGAAGAAGGGAACTCTCCGCCATTAGCCTCAAGTGTCTCAATCATTTTTGTGGAATACAGTATCACTCCAAATCTTACTGGAAGACTATTTTCAAACATTGTGACAATCGTATCAATCGTCTGCAAAATGTACCATGATCAGAATTTATCCATGTTCAATAAAATTAAAATGGATATAATTACAGGTGACCAAATGGGAGTAGGAATGACCCAAAACATTTTTGTCCAATGTTCTACTTATTTGTTAAACATGGTTACATCATATGTTGTTACAATTATACTTTTTATCTTTTTCAATAAAGCAATATAGTAGTCTGCATGCACTTAAAACAGACATTAAGTCAAAATATGACCTGTTAGAAATAAACCGTAACCCAAATCGAACAGTTAAAAAGTAACTTGTTTGAGTGGCCACCTTTGGATACAAAGAGCATTACCTCAAGTCCACAAATGGAGGCAGGATCCAGCACATAGACTGCATGAAATATGTTCTTACGAATATAGCGTAATTGTCCAGGGAAGACGGGCATCAGAAGCTATAGAGACATGAAACAGAAAAATGTTACCCGCACAATAGATAAAAAGAATTGTTTGTATTTTAGACTTTTAAGAGAGTTATAATCAGAAAATGTTAAGCAAAGATGAATTGTACCTCGTTTAAGTTACTCCGCCACTGCTTGTACCTGGCATCCGCCTCTAAATTATTGATGTACTGAACATGGTCTGAACGGAAATCAACACGAAACCCACTGGATTCAGCAGGGGGTAGAGTTGACAGAAGTTTTCGAACCGTGCTTGAAGGAATCTAAATAGGAAACATCAATTAGAATGTGTTTAAAGTTAGAAATTATGTTGGGCAGAAAACATTAAAAAATCCAAAAACTAGAAGGGCAAAAGAGCTGGTCGGGTTGACCCAACAACTAGAATTTTCAATCTGATCTTTTAAATTATATGATTTAGGAGGTTTTAAGCATTAAAATTTACTTTGGGTAACTTTCGACCTCTAACCCTTTTAGCAACTTTCTTATGTTTATTTGACCTGTTTGAACCCGCATGCATCAACACTTAGAGGTTGTGCCTAACTTGAATCAACCAATTAATAAGTAAATTATCGGAATTTGCATCTTCTAGTTTCTAGGAAAGACTGAAAAAGAATATAGAGCCATTACCTTCAATTTTGTATATTATTGCAGAACCTGCCATCTGTAAAAAATCCATTAGTGTTTTTACTGAAACCGGCTATATGGATAATAACATGGTTACATGTCCAATTGGTCATCGAAATGCAAGCTTTAATACCAAATATACATTAAACATAACAAGAAAACATGATAATTGCAGCATTTTAGTGTGGCATAATTCAAGCCAAATCACCAAGTTACAATTTACAAATCATCTACTGTATTACCTGATGATGATTTAATTTGGAGGCATCTAAGTCTTTTGATTAATAATCACACACTTTCAAAATTATGTCCAATCAATCAAAGTTATAAGATATAGAGAATATAATATATACCTCACGATCGATACTCACCTACCAACATAACAAGGTTTAACAGCTTGCTAAATATATTGCTATGCCATGAGATTTTACTTCTAGATATATCTAAGAAACTCAAATTCTAAAGAGAAAAAAGTATAAGTCGCATATCAATTAGCAATGTTTACTAAAGGGAATATAAGAAGAGACTTCAAAGGGATTATCAATGAAAGTTTACCAGATATCGTATTCCCTCGTGAAGTAACTGAACTCCTTTTCTTGACGTGAGATCAACAGCAAGAAGATGAGTCACGGACTTCAAGTCATCAATAGCTGGAGTACACATTAAAGGAATTAGAATTCCAAAATTCCATGGTATACAAACATCAAATGCGGGAACTGACTGAAATCTTACTTCCAACAGAGTGTAAATACTCCATATTACTTAGCAGAGATTCATCTCCAACAATGGATGCCGTTAAAGAAACAAATTTAGGCTTTGCCTTGTCTCCAACAATCTGTATATTAAACATCAAATTGACTTAATACAATATAATACATCAGCATCCCGAATTCCATTAATTATACATAAATATGTGGGTATGACCAAAACCTGTGGGTTGTAGCGCTGAATACCACTTTCAGATAAAAATTTGTCCAGAATGTCAGTGCGAGAATTTATCTGCCCATAATAAACTTGTTCCTGGATTCTCGGGAGCTCATCATTCATTGCGCTCATTAGAGCCTCCTGAAGTAAGAAAGCACATGAAATTTATGTCTTAAAAAAAACTAGAATCAATATTAATATGTTGAGGTCGCAAATTCGACATATTTACTTATGAACAGATCTAAATTACTCATTTAGACCCATCACCCAACCCACCCGACTCGTCCACTTTGCCACCTAATAAATATGACATTTCAGGTATATTGTACCATGACTATTATAAAAACTCTAGAGGTGGCAATTTGTGTCCAAAATCAAAAAAATGGGCTAAATGGACAAATTTTTAAGAGATTTGGGTACATTTGGACACCCTCCTTTTTTTAAAATGGACATATATTATCCATTTAGAAGTTAAATGGGTATAATGGACACATGTTTTTCTCTCAATTGGAGAACATTAAATTGATATAGTATATTTTGTTACTTAAAAATAAATGAGGTGTTACGTTTGAAGANAACACGGTTACATGTCCAATTGGTCATCGAAATGCAAGCTTTAATACCAAATATACATTAAACATAACAAGAAAACATGATAATTGCAGCATTTTAGTGTGGCATAATTCAAGCCAAATCACCAAGTTACAAATCATCTACTGTATTACCTGATGATGATTTAATTTGGAGGCATCTAAGTCTTTTGATTAATAATCACACACTTTCGAAATTATGTCCAATCAATCAAAGTTATAAGATATAAAGAATATAATATATACCTCACGATCGATAATCACCTACCAACATAACAAGGTTTAACAGCTTGCTAAATATATTGCTATGCCATGAGATTTTACTTCTAGATATATCTAAGAAACTTAAATTCTAAAGAGAGAAAATAAAAGTCGCATATCAATTAGCAATGTTTAGTAAAGGGAATATAAGAAGAGACTTAAGGGTTATCAATGAAAGTTTACCAGATATCGTATTCCCTCGTGAAGTAACTGAACTCCTTTTCTTGACGTGAGATCAACAGCAAGAAGATGAGTCACAGGTTTCAAGTCATCAATAGCTGGAGTACACATTAAAGGAATTAGAATTCGAAATTCGATGGTATAAAAGCATCAAATGTGGGAACTGACTGAAAGAAAGCTTACTTCCAACAGAGTGTAAATACTCCATATTACTTAGCAGAGATTCATCTCCAACAATTGATGCCGTTAAAGAAACAAATTTAGGCTTTGCCTTGTCTCCAACAATCTGTATATTAAACAACAAATTGACTTAATACAATATAATACATCAGCATCCCGAATTCCATTAGTTATACATAAATATGTGGGTATGACCAAAACCTGTGGGTTGTAGCGCTGAATACCACTTTCAGATAAAAATTTGTCCAGAACGTCAGTACGAGAATTTATCTGCCCATAATAAACTTGTTCCTGGATTCTCGGGAGCTCATCATTCATTGCACTCATTAGAGCCTCCTGAAGAAGTAAGAAAGCACATGAAATTTATGTCTTAAAAAAAACTAGAATCAATATTTAATATGTTGAGGTCGCAAATTCGACATATTTACTTATGAACAGGTCTAAATTACTCATTTAGACCCATCACCCAACCCACCCGACTCGTCCACTTTGCCACCTAAATATATATCACATTTCAGGTATATTGTACCATGACTATTGTAAAAGCTCGGGTTTTTATTTTCCGTTAAAGAATAAGATGACATTTAAGGTAAGGGCCTAATGTGAATCACACTATTGGTTAATAGCAAATTCAAATTAAATATCTAGAGTGAACATTTCAGCTTTGAGATGCCAAGAGAAAAACAAAAAGAACCTCGTTAGAACTGTGGACAAGACCATTCATCAAGAGTGAACATTCCAGCTTTGACATGCCCAGCTTGAAAACAAACAAGGAACTCTCTTGAGATGATTCTCGAAAAGATTGATCCTTTTCGAGCTTTAATAAAGTGTCTTGAGGTGGTGTTTTTGCTTTTGGCCTACAAAAATAAATATGAAACAAATAATGATACCACATTTTAGAGAGAATACTACAAACAAATTTTACTGGGGTGAAAGACAATCATCACAGCTTACAATATTGTATCTACAAATGCACCCTCCACATGGTGCAGCACGGGTGCGTCTTCCTCCCCTGACTCCATCCGCAATTTGTTTACCTACATAAACCAAATATCCCGTTAAGCCACTAAAAACACTGAATCAGGCTAGCAATAAATCATAAGCTAACTACAAGTCCAGAGATATGAACAATTGCATGTCTGCTGACCAAAAACGATACGAAGTACTACTAACAAACCCGTACGTTGCTGAGAAATTCAAAAGCTTTCAGCATCCCATGATTTTCTTTGACATAATGGAAAAGGCGTATAGTCTGCAATTCATTAGAGTAAACAGTATTGATTAGCAACAAATTTTGAAGGACAAATAAAAAGAATGATGATAGTGGAAGATGTCTGATAGCATACACATAGATACTTTCGTGCATATTACATAATTTTTAAAGCAGAAACGGATTAATAGTTCGATTCAATTCATGAAAATTTCGTAAAGCATAAAGGAGACCAATAAAAGAAAGGAAATAAGTCATTACCAAACTTGAAAGATCTTCCTTAATTTGACTCTCATTTTCAAGAGAAGAAGGGAACTCTCCACCATTAGCCTCAAGTGTCTCGATCATTTTTGTGGAATACAGTATCACTCCAAATCTTACTGGAAGACTATTTTCAAACATTGTGACAATCGTATCAATCGTCTGCAAAATGTACCATGATCAGAATTTATCCATGTTCAATAAAATTTAAAAGGATATAATTTGAGGTGACCAAATGGCAGAGTAGGAACGACCAAAAACATTTTTTTTTTTTTTTGAATATTCTACTTAGTTGTTAAGCAACTTATGTGTTAAACATGGTTACATCATATGTTGTTACAATTATACTTTTTATCTTTTTCAATAAAGCAATATAGTAGTAGTCTGCATGCGCTTAAAACAGACATTAGGTCAAAATATGACCTGTTAGGAATAAACCGTTACCCAAATCGAACAGTTAAAAAGTAACTTGTTTGAGTGGCCACCTTTGGATACAAGGAGCATTACCTCAAGTCCACAAATGGAGGCAGGATCCAGCACATAGACTGCATGAAATATGTTCTTACGAATGTAGCGTAATTGTCCAGGGAAGACGGGCATCAGAAGCTATAGAGACATGAAACAGAAAAATGTTACCCGCACAATAGATAAAAAGAATTGTTGTTATTTTAGACTTTTAAGAGAGCTATAATCAGAAAATGTTAAGCAAAGATGAATTGTACCTCGTTTAAGTTACTCCGCCACTGCTTGTACCTGGCATCCGCCTCTAAATTATTGATGTACTGAACATGGTCCGAACGGAAATCAACACGAAACCCACTGGATTCAGCAGGGGGTAGAGTTGACAGAAGTTTTCGAACCGTGCTTGAAGGAATCTAAATATGAAACATCAATTAGAATGTGTTTAAAGTAGAAATTATGTTGGGCAGAAAACATTAAAAAATCCAATAACTGGAAGGGCAAAAGAGCTGGTCGGGTTGACCCAACAACTAGAATTTTCAATCTGATCTTTAAAATTATATGATTTAGGAGGTTTTAAGCATTAAAATTTACTTTGGGTAACTTTCGACCTCTAACCCTTTTAGCAACTTTTTTATGTTTATTTGACCTGTTTGAACCCGCATGCATCAACACTTACGCTGTGTTCTTGAGTTGATTTTTGGGGAGAAAGGAAATGATTAAGGGAGGAAGTTAGTCAAACATGTGTTCTTGAGTTTTTTTAGGAAGGAAATAGGGGAGAAAAGAAGTGATTGAGGAAGGAAAGTGTTTGTGTTTTTGGGGAGGAAGATGATCCGCCCACTTTTGGGAGGAAGGGGGAAGAAGAGAAGTGATTGAGGATCACTTCTCTTCTTTTAATGAAAAAGTCGAGAACACACCGTTAGAGCTTGTGCATAACTTGAATCAACCAATTAATAAGTAAATTATTGGAATTTGCATCTTCTAGTTTCTAGGAAAGACTGAAAAAGAATATAGAGCCATTACCTTCAATTTTGTATATTGATCCGCTAAAGACAATTCCTGATGGACCATATCAAGCAGCCTATGAAAGAAATAACACGCACAATTTATGAGTTCACGGATAATTGTTTAATTAAAACCAATAATAGCAGGGGAAAAGCATTACAGAAAAAGGTCGATATCGTCAATATCAATTAAAGCACCATTCAGAGCCATCAAGGACTTGCTAGGTGGGAGCATTCGCTGATTCGAAAGTATTTCTTCTTTTATTGATTCATTGAGCTGCATGAATTATCAAATAATATTAGGTAAAATTTCATGAATGGCAAATTATAATGAAATAGTAAAAATGAGAAAAAGAAAAGTCACCTTCATTCGAGACAAGTAAGAAACAACACTAGGAAAATTTTGATTGATTTCTTGCATTGAGTGGAGAGGGTCCGATGCATGAACTATCTTTTGTACAGTTTGATGTCCTAGATCTGTTGAAACCAAACACAAATTGTAAATGAAAATGAAGAAAGATGTATAAAACTCAAAAACATAAAATCTCTTGCTTGAAAAAAACTATATGATTACCTTTCAATTCCCACACATTAAGTGTATCGGATACTGTTGATGACAAGAGTGAATCCCTAAAAGCCATTATTTCCGAGCTCAGTTCTGGTTTCCTTTCCTGCATTAGTTTCAATGAACATGCTTATCAGCTCCAAAATAAAACCATGAGAAATTTTATGTTAATTCTCATAAAATGTTATGCTTCTAAGTCAGCTCTCTAGCAAATATGATTAACTTTTCTGAAGAAAAAAAAACGAACACCCTCTTAGAAAATAGTTTTCTACATGCAAACCAGATTCAGCATTAATGATGACCAGGTTTTAGAAAATAAGAAGAAAATAACGGGACAATACCAGAATTTTGGAAAATATGAACCCTCTAACTTCTTGGCTAAGATCTTCAGTGTGTGGATCTTCTAGAGTTACACCTGCATATTCAATTTCGAGTAGATCAAATTAGCTTGCATTTCATCGTTGACAGGTAAAAAAGTAACCGGCATATTCAAATGTTTGCGACATCCTATATTGCTTTAGCAAAAAAAAGGACATTTAATTCAGTAATAGTTATTGATTTACTGTAATCACATTAAATAAATTAGCTATTAAAAAACTGAGATAAGTCCAACCAACTTTGACAGGCCCTACTGTGTTAACTTGCTAACAGCCCAGCCACACCCACCCATTTTGTCACTTATATCCATGTCAAAGCATGACATATCTATGTGCAGTCACCAAGAACAAAGAGAAAATCTACATATTATATTTCACTTACGTTTTTAATAACAAGGAAAATAAATATACCTGCATACATTTTAAACCGACAGCTAATATGGTACAAAACCAGCAAGTTCAAACTGACCTTTCTTTATTTCACTGTCATCCATGGCCTTGTATTCCATGTTCTTTAATGCAAGCTCTACACCATAACCACCCAAGTTCAAGGGGTCTTTGGTACCGATTGCTCCACAATGACCACTCTTTGATTCGCAGCCTGAAGGCAACACAGGCCTCACAACATACTTGACTTTCCCCTGTGAGTTTTTTTAGCTTTATCAGCAACTGATTATCAATGACAAGCATCTGTAATTTCTATATTTACCAGAACATATAACAGCGAACAACTTTAAGAATTCAAACATCAGAACATGGCTGCCTAAAGTTTGTCATCTAAAATTAAGGGCCTTTTCCAAGAATAGAGTACGAGTTTAGGTAGCAATTAAGACCTATTCAGATATCAATGGGACTCGCTTATGGCTTAACTGGGTATTTTAAAAAAGGGTTATTATGAAGCGGTTCATACGCTCCGAACGTGTAAAAGTCGCCTACTTTTATAGTGCATACTCAGTTTATTAAAAGATTGAATTTTTATCAAAATAATATAAACTTCGTAATCATATTTGAAAGACTGATTTTTATATAAAGCTTGTAAACCTAAACATCTTTCAGGTCTAAGCAGCCTGACCCGTGCCCGGCCCGGCCCTCCCACTTTGCCAACCCCAACTAAAAGTGGTATCAAGAAAAACAGAATTTCCAGTGGACCTCTTTGGCTGCTTCCACCAAGCTCCTGTGAAATTCCTTAAAGCAGTCTGTCCCAAGAGCTCCATATAAGATGGCAATTGGACTCCCAATAGCTGAATCGAAGTAGACATGATCAAAATCAAAAAGTTCAGGCTGCTGGAATATATCTCCATCCCTGCAAGATTAGATGCCATCAACAGCTAATAATGATGGACTCCATATCCATTTGAAAAAACTGTCAACATCTTTCCTTCCAATTCTTTTATTTATTTTTTTTGCAAACCCTATGATATCAACAGAACAGATATAAATCCTATAACATTTTTATACAAGCTTGACAGTTATTATATATGTAATTTAGGACATCTATACAAGGGGTTATTGCACATTTGCACCTAAAGGAAAGCAACTTCGGTATCTTTGATTTGGGTAACAATATTTGTATTCATTTAAAAAAAAAAAAAAAAAAAAAAAAAAAAAAAAAAAAAACCTATTTTAGATCAATGTCAGGTAATTTCAACCTTGTTAAAAGGTAAACAGTTTTTTAGGCGTCATGTTAAGAATAAGTCACCATGGTCAAACTTAACAACAAGTCATCTACAGATCGCCTTAATCAAATTGTTGATGACAAGAGTGAATCCCTAAAAGCCATTATTTCCGAGCTCAGTTCTGGTTTCCTTTCCTGCATTAGTTTCAATGAACATGCTTATCAGCTCCAAAATAAAACCATGAGAAATTTTATGTTAATTCTCATAAAATGTTATGCTTCTAAGTCAGCTCTCTAGCAATGACCCTTAAAGTACATTTTTAAAAACTAATATGATTAACTTTTCTGAAGAAAAAAAAACGAACACCCTCTTAGAAAATAGTTTTCTACATGCAAACCAGATTCAGCATTAATGATGACCAGGTTTTTGAAAATAAGAAGAAAATAACGGGACAATACCAGAATTTTGGAAAATATGAACCCTCTAACTTCTTGGCTAAGATCTTCAGTGTGTGGATCTTCTAGAGTTACACCTGCATATTCAATTTCGAGTAGATCAAATTAGCTTGCATTTCATCGTTGACAGGTAAAAAAGTAACCGGTTATAAGCCACTCTCAAATGTTTGCGACATCCTATATTGCTTTAGCAAAAAAAAGGACATTTAATTCAGTAATAGTTATTGATTTACTGTAATCACATTAAATAAATTAGCTATTAAAAAACTGAGATAAATCCAACCAACTTTGACAGGCCCTACTGTTTTAACTTGCTAACAGCCCAGCTACACCCGCCCATTTTGTCACTTATATCCATGTCAAAGCATGACATATCTATGTGCAGTCACCAAGAACAAAGAGAAAATCAACATATTATATTTCACTTACGTTTTTAATAACAAGGAAAATAAATATACGTGCATACATTTTAAACCGACAGCTAATATGGTACAAAACCAGCAAGTTCAAACTGACCTTTCTTTATTTCACTGTCATCCATGGCCTTGTATTCCATGTTCTTTAATGCAAGCTCTACACCATAACCACCCAAGTTCAAGGGGTCTTTGGTACCGATTGCTCCACAATGACCACTCTTTGATTCGCAGCCTGAAGGCAACACAGGCCTCACAACATACTTGACTTTCCCCTGTGAGTTTTTTTAGCTTTATCAGCAACTGATTATCAATGACAAGCATCTGTAACTTCTATATTTACCAGAACATATAACAGCGAACAACTTTAAGAATTCAAACATCAGAAAATGGCTGCCTAAAGTTTGTCATCTAAAATTAAGGGCCTTTTCCAAGAATAGAGTACGAGTTTAGGTAGCAATTAAGACCTATTCAGATATCAATGGGACTCGCTTATGGCTTAACTGGGTATTTTAAAAAAGGGTTATTATGAAGCGGTTCATACGCTCGGAACGTGTAAAAGTCGCCTACTTTTATAGTGCATACTCAGTTTATTAAAAATTTGAATTTTTATGAAAATAATATAAACTTCGTAATCATATTTGAAAGACTGATTTTTATATAAAGCTTGTAAACCTAAACATCTTTCAGGTCTAAGCAGCCTGACCCGTGCCCGGCCCGGCCCTCCCACTTTGCCAACCCCAACTAAAAGTGGTATCAAGAAAAACAGAGTGGACCTCTTTGGCTGCTTCCACCAAGCTCCTGTGAAATTCCTTAAAGCAGTCTGTCCCAAGAGCTCCATATAAGATGGCAATTGGACTCCCAATAGCTGAATCGAAGTAGACATGATCAAAATCAAAAAGTTCAGGCTGCTGGAATATATCTCCATCCCTGCAAGATTAGATGCCATCAATAGCTAATAATGATGGACTCCATATCCATTTGAAAAAACTGTCAACATCTTTCCTTCCAATTCTTTTAATTATTTTTTTTTGCAAACCCTATGATATCAACAGAACAGATATAAATCCTATAACATTTTTATACAAGCTTGACATATTATATATGTAATTTAGGACATCTATACAAGGGGTTATTGCACCTAAAGGAAAGCAACTTCGGTATCTTTGATTTGGGTAACAATATTTGTATTCATTTAAGAAAAAGAAAAAAAAAAAAAAACCTATTTTAGATCAATGTCAGGTAATTTCAACCTTGTTAAAAGGTAAACAGTTTTTTAGGCGTCATGTTAAGAATAAGTCACCATGGTCAAACTTAACAACAAGTCATCTACAGATCGCCTTAATAAAAAAAATTCAAACTTTGTGGTGGGTTTTATCACAAGATTTCAGAGTTTGAGGGTTTTATTGGGTGAAATAGATATGATTATCCTAAAACAAAAATCAGTCCTAAGGTGGTTGGTTAAATTTCCAACATAAAATACATTTAGCAGGACTTACTTGTGAGGATTACGAAGCCACGATAGAAGGTCTGGGAGATCAAAGAAGAGGGCGCCACCTGTGTCCACCCAACAGCATTTACCCCCGGGACTTTTTGGATTAACACCTACAAGCAAAGAATCAGCCTTTTTGTCTTGGTTGTCTTCAGATGCCCCTCCGTCAATAAAATTAGCATTGATATCATCGGACAATGGATGTGAAGAAAGAGATTCCTCTGCTAGCTGTTGATAAAGCACTAATCTTGGAGATGAAGATCGAAGAGTAAGAGATAATTCAAACACTGATGCCAATGGTCCAGTCACAAGCGATTTTCCATAATTGCTAATTTTCTGCAAGCAATCTTTGGCTGTGTAATGATCGGTATTTCCACTTTCGTTATTAATCCATATCTCAATGAAATCCCAGAAATGGTCTTTCCATTCCTTAGAAAGTAATTCCCTGCGGAACATAATTCATGATACATTAGTCTGCAGGAATTATTAAAAGACAGATACTTAAAGACCACCGCCCCCTGCTATAAAGACAAGCACACGAACTAACGTTGAACCCTCAATTAGATCAATACATGGAAGTTTTACTTTTACGTAGAGGTGGCAATATGGGAGTAAGCAGGTTGGTTGCACAAAAAATCAAAACGGTTTCGGGTTGAGACGGGTTATTTTTTAGTCCAGTAGGGGTTGACTTGCAAACACTTTCGTGTTCATTACTTCATTTCTATAAAAAAAAATATATGTTGATAATTATTGTGTTAATCATGATTTTTAACTTTCAACACTATACAATAAACTTCATGCCATTCAACTAGTGCTCAGTTTACAGCGCATGTTGTTCACTTGGCGAATATTGAAAAAAAATTTGGGTTGCTTTTGACCAACGCATAGCTAAGATGGGTGAAACAGGAAAAGGTCCTAGTCAGCTTATATAAATCTTTTGAGACGGTTGAGGCATCTCCAACATAGACCATTTTCAAGTTATCAAATTATTTGAATCTTTAATCAGAGATAGCAATTTTTTGTTGAACTCATGTTTCAAACTAATTTTTTAAGCGCGAAAGTTTTCATATTTCTAAGAATGTAACTAAAAAAGACACATAATTTCTCATACTATGTTTCTGCTTCCTTTTTTCACTTTTTTTTTTTTTTTTTTTTCACACATACATGTTATTAAAAATCATTGATTTATTATGTAATTTGGGACAGCATACGAACTTACGAAGAACAAAATAAATTATCCGTCTAATTATTGCATTACACCAGCAGTGGGATAGGTCAGATACCATTCAAGCCTCATGCTTGATGATGCGTTTTACCATAGTTCAGACCCCCTGAATTACCCCAAACCACTGGACTTTTGGACTCGTACGTATACATGAAATATAGAAAAAGAAAATAGTAACTAGGCACTGTTCCTACGGTGAACTAATATGATCAAACTATCAAAGTGAATAATGTGAAGTCATTTTCACTTCAAGACCTCAAAGCTATTAAATTTAACCACAATGAGATTCCTATGGTTTTGGAAATTCAACAACTCCTATGGCATTTTACCCTATACATTGCATACGTTATTTTACAGTGAGTGGTGGATCCAGGATTTTCTAATACACATTACCATAAATGAAGTTTTTCAAGTGTTGCACTAAAATAAGTCTTTTTATTTACACAGTACAAAAACACTACTAAAATTTAGGGGGTGTTTGTTTAAGCTTATTTTTGGGCATATGAGCTTATCTTACATATACTTCATTTCCGGGCTTATTTGAAACTTCGCTTATCTAACATTGTTATATCCTAATAAGCTTATATAAGCCCATAAGTGACAAAATAAACCGGAAAAATGAGGCTTATGGAATATAAGCCAAAAGGAGATAAGCTCGTATGCCCGAAGATAAGCTTAAACAAACACCCCTTGAATATTTATTTGCATGCCAACTTTCATATAGGTTCATCCATGAATCATGATATCCCTGTACCAATGCAATATCACATATAAGGAGTGTTTGGGGTTGCTTTTTCAGCTTATCCACTTATTGCTTTTTCCTTAAATAGCAAATAAGCAATTTTTAGTTTCTGATGCAGAAAACAACTAATGCTTATCTGCTTAATATGGTTGCTTATTACTTGCTTAATTGATAAGAAATAAGCTATTTTCAGAATTTTCCTCTTATATGATCAGCTAGCTCCTGCATTGCTTTTTTCCGAATGATTATCCGCTTCTGCTTAAAATCATAATTTAATCAAATAACCAATACCAAACACCCTCATACTTAAACAAATCAATATCCTCCAAATTCCTAAAACACCACTTTAATGATCACAAACACCACATTACAAAATCCACTTTTTATTAAGAAAAAAAAAAAAAAAAAAAAAAAAAAAAACACACCATACCAGCTTCAAGAAGTAATGAAGTACAGGCCACTTAGCCCTTAAAGCAACTTGCACATTTTGGTCTTTGATCTCAGCACTAAACAACCCAAATACATACATCAAAACATTACCAAAACCCAGATCGGATCGGGGCTCCATTCCTCTAATCTTTCTTTATTCTTTTATCAAACTTTGATCAATTTTTCACAAGATTGTTAATAAATAATGAAGACCCATTAGAAAAGATTTGATTTTTATTTGTGGGTTTTGAATTTTGGATCAAGATTTTGGGTTTTTGAGTGAAGTGTTTGTAACTAGTAATAGGGTTCTTGATTTTATGCTGTGTTTGACTATTTTTAAGAAGTAAACGCTTATGTGGACTGTTATTTGCACACGTTGTGAATGTGACATGGCATTGGCTCATTGGGTGATAAAATGATCAACTAGGCCGTGTTTGGTTCAATAATTAGCCTAATAGGCAAGGAACAAAGTTTTTCACCGTACATATCAACGCCACATCAGCTTTCTCTCTCTTCTCACTCCCCTTCACCACTCTTCACCAATTAGTGGGCAAGAGATATGTTTTTTCAACTTAACTTTTTTTTAATACTTACACAATTAAAATTTATTTTAAAATTTACTTATCTAGTTATACAGTTATTTACTTACTTACCTAATTACGCTATTATATCATGAGAAACAAAAGTTCGTTTAAAAATTCTCGTGTGTATATTGTTACTCCGTAATAAATAGAAACACTTTTATTAAAGGTCTCACTTATTTAATTATATTTAATTAGTAAAAGAAATTATTTGTTGCAAAGTACGAGTAAATAAGCTATTGACCAAAAAGATACTACACGAATTTCCAGGTTTTGAATTTTTGACCAAATGAAATATTGGTGAATTTAGCAGTAAACTTTTTTTATCCGTTCCATATTGCAACTTTTTCAAACGTGGGTCCCGAATTAAATTGCAAAACCAATAGGTGGTCAGACCACCATTTCTTTGTTTGGGAAATGTGCTTGGCGCGTGAAGTTTGTACCAGGACAAGGCATATGCTGCGTGATGTGAGGCCCTTTGGTGAAGGTATAACTCTCTTGCCTAGTAGCCTTACTATGGGTGCGTTGGTATCCGGGAATGGAAATCACGAAATGAATTTTCATATTCAAATTATGTATTTGTTTAAGGTATAAAGGCCCATTTGGTTTCCGGGTATGGATTGAAAGAATTATCAAATTAATTATTTGGTTCATTTTTGATTCCCCTCACACACTCTTTTCAATGATAGATTCATTTTTGCCCCCACTTATGACTTTTGGTGAAACCCACCAATCAAATTTTACCTTGTAATTTTAAAAAAAAATTCAACCACATATTTGTTTATAAACTAATTTATAATAGTTTCATTTATATATAAACAAATACATACTTTAAGTAATTACATTAATTTTCTCTTTCCTCATTTTCTTTCAAACATTTCTCAAATCCAAATCCAATTCCAATCCCACCTACAAACCAAACGCATCCTAAATCTTTCAAATATTAGAATGAATGGTAGATATGTTCCATACTTCATATACATCAAAAGGGTAAGGTATGGATCTTTCATACCTGCGATGCCAACCACTACTATCAAACTCATTACCATTGTGATTCATGGTAGCATACCAAACGCACCGTTAGACTAAAAGTAGTGGTGATGAGTCATTTATCGTCACTTCAGTGCCACCTCATCTATCTCTTTCCTCTTATTTTCACTCACTCTCACTCACCATACATCTGTTTTAGTTACCTTCCTCTCACCTTTCATTAAAATACATATTTTATAAAAATATACTCCACTAAATACCTCACACACACTCACAAAATAAATAAAAACAATTCCTTTTGGGAGTGGAGCATGTTTGTACCATGGTGAGTAACTCACCACAATTTGCATTTTGCACCGTGAGTTAGGATATGTGTTTTGGCAACTCACTCGTGACTCACTCACCTTGAGCGTGAGTTGATATCCACTCCGTTCAGCCTTAGACTAAACGGAGTGGCAATGACAAAGGCTCGGTGACATGCCTTGTCACGCGCCACCTCCAAAACACAAGGCATGGTCACGACAATTTTGTGCAAAGTATGGTGACCGGCTCACCTATGTTACCAAGCATAAATTGTGGGCCCCATCGTTCAATGTTAACGTTTAAGGCTTTAAAATAATAATAATAATAACAATAATAATAATAATAACAACAACAACAACAATAACAATAATAATAATAATAACAATAATAGACAACCCCATTTTTCAACTATAAATACCAAAAAAAAAATTACATAAACTTTACATAGCTTCATGTTTAATACCTACAAAAAAATCTGATATAGCTTGTGTTCAGAAATTAATTAAGGAATATACCGTTCGTCAGCAAGCGTTGATCGACTTAGCTATGCAACTTGACAAGGCATGCGAAGCTAAAGAAGATCTGCAGAAGGCGTACGAGAAATGCAATGACATTCCATAAGAAAAAAAAAAGCGTGCTCAAATAGAGGCTCTTTTAAACGAAGAATCTACGAAAGATTACGAGATGCATAATGCTTTGTTTAGAAAGGCGGAGAAAATACAAAAACAAATCAATGCTAAGTTTATTTGGCTACATGAAAAATACACTTAGGATGATTGTATTCTAAATTTCATATTGTAACTTATATTTTTATATAAATGAATGCAATTTTATTTTGTTTGTTTTCGCAACAATTTGAAATTTTGAATTTGATAAGCTCCAACGGCTATCAAATACCCCTATAAATACCCTTTTACCCCCATTCATTTTCTCACTCAACTTCTTATCAAACTCTCTCTCAACTATCATTCATTTTCACACTAACACTATGGCTAACGAATCAAACAAGGTGCGAAATGCTATCCTTAGACGACTACGGACCGAACAAGAAGCGGAGCACCAGTTGATTAACAATTTATTGGCTGAGATGACTCGTTATATACCCCAGATGCCTATCCTTAGTGAAGAGAAAGCTACAATGCATTCGCTGCCTCTCGACCAGCCGTTTAACCTTCGGTCTACAAACTCTGCTAATGACTGAGGAATCAAATATGCGTATCTCAAACGCCTTGAAGCCCGTTAGGGAAGAAGTGATGAGAACCATAAATGAGAAGCAATAGTTGCTCAACAATATCGAGCAATATAAAAGCTCGATTCATGTTTTTAATTTCCGTATTGTATTTTTAATTTCGCACGTTTATGTTTTTTATTTATGTAATGTTCTACGAATTTAATAAATAAAAGTTTTTAGTTATGAATAAAAGTATTTAAATAAAAAAAAAATGTATGAAAGGTGATGGGAGGGTGACCAAAACAAATGAATGGTGAGAGGGAGTGAAGGGAAGTGAGATTAGAGAGAAAGTTGAGGAGGCGATGACCAGGGGCGGAGCTACCTATTGGCTACATGTGGCACGTGCCACACATGAAAATTGACGGTGAAGTATCAAGTATGGTAAGATCCGGTGACATGCATGAGTAGCTAGGTCGTTTTTCCAAGAGAGAGAGAGAGTGTGTCAAGTAGAGGAGATAGAGAAGAATAGTACTTTTTTTTTAGATAGAATAGATGGATCAGTTGGGTACTAGCTGTCATCAGCTGCCTAATTTTTTACATTATTTATTTTAAACTTTTGTATTATAACAAAGATTAATAAATTAACATGAAAATTCATCTAAAGTAAAAGTAGACATAAATTACGGTGGCATAGAGTGTTATTTTCTTTAAGCCTGATACTATAAAGACTCACGTTAATATTTTTAAATAAGCTAATTACTAAAATGAACCCATACCGATCAAAATATATTAAGATGAACCAATTTTTATTAATTTACCAAACTAAACCTTTTGAAATGCGTGCAACATATCAAAATCACCTTCAATATTTCTTTTTCTTCTTTTCCTTTTTATCTTTCCCAATGTATAATTATTATAAACCATCCACACCATCTTTTTTCTCTTCATCTTCATCACCTTGTCTTCCATCTTCATCTTCACAAACAACCATGAAGTTTTGAATGTATACAATTCATGAATAAATATCAATGCGTATTTATAACTAGAAACCATGACTCAACCCATCCCCCCCAGCTCTTCACTCTCCCCACATCCACTATCTCGCCCACAGCCTCGCCCATAGCTCTCTACTCTCCCCATCTCGCCAACCACCTCGCCCATCAGCTCGCCCACAGCCTCACCCACCAGCTCGCCCAACAGCTCTTCACTCTCCCCAGCGCCCAGCCGCCCACCACCTTGCCCAGCCCACGCCCCCAGCTCACCTATCGCTTTTAAACTCGCCCAGGATCGCCTAGAACTCGCCCCAACTAATCACGTGTAGCATTTACACTTTTCAATCGCCTAGAATGTTGCCTAGAAAAAATGAGAGACACGTGTAAGGTTCAAAAGTTGTCATGAATTGAATCTAACGGATCATATGCAAAAGTTCATTTTCGTAAAAAATATGGGTGAAGTTTATTCTCATAAACGTGTACTTGTTATGGTTCATTTTAAAAAATTTCTCTTTTTAAATACACTAGCGTTAAATTTTTGTTTATCATATTTATAGTTAAACTTATGACACTTTTTTATTGATTTTTATGACATTTTTATTGATTTTTTATAGCACTTGGTTAACAATTTAAAAAGTATATTTACTTATCTAGCTTCGCTAATACTTACAAGTCTAAAATTGTGAATGCTGACGTCTAGAGCCTTAGCGTCATTCTATTCACAAATCTGTTAATTTATTTGTTCCGTTGTAGAAAATTGTGTATTCACATGTTTAACAACAACACTCAATTATAGCATGCAAATTGAAAAAAAAGTGTATTAAAATGCTTTTTCATACCCGATTTTGGGTGTTTTCGGACTATCGCTCCAAGGCTATAATTATTTTGTGCTACACGCGCTCAAAAACCCTGGATCTGCCACTGGCGATGACCCGATCACCACCACTCCTTTTAGCCTTAGAGCATTATGTACCGTCGGTGTTATATGATAGGGGCAGGTAAAAAGTGTTGTTATCTCATTTTCTCTAACTTAATCCAAAAATATTTTCCCTTCCTCTCTCAAGTTATATGACACCCTTGGCCTCACAATTTTTTAAATAAAACACAAAAAACCAAAAAAGGAAAAAAGCCATATAACTTGGCTAGTGAATTTGACGCAATGCCTTATAACGCAAGAGGCGGTATGCCTGGTGCCATAGGGCTATAACGCGCTCTATGGCTCAGGGTACCGAGTGCTCTTACAAATGAATTCACGAGGATAAGAAAGTGAAGAAAATTCACCCTCGAACACATTTCTCTAGCGTAATAAAAATAATTTTGTTACGCCGTATATCTCTCGAATAGAAACTGGATTGATTTTCTAGTTGTTACGACGTAACAAGGGTTTTCCGTGTTGCGCCGTAGAGACTACGGATGCAGTTTTACTTTTATATTTAGGACGTTATTTTTAGTATTTTTATTATTATAAAAGTTTTAATTAAGTTTTTTATTTTAATTAGTCATCTTTTTCTTCAAGTTAACTTTTCACCTATAAGTATAGGGTTTAAGTTTCTTTGCAATTTAACCTTCTAATTTTAGATCATTAATATAAGTATTTACTCTTGTTAGGGTTTTATTCTCTGGATGTTTTATCCTCGTTATCAAGCGTTAGATTAGGGTTAACAAAATTTACTTCTACGTCCTGCATCACTTGACATCTAGAGCTTGTTAATATCGTGGATGGTGAATGGTGTAGATATTACCAAAACTTACACTTTTGGTAGGGTATGATCTAGAGAGTTTATGGATCATGGTTACCAAATCCATGAAAGAACTTGACAAGAGTTACATCATGCTAGAAGAACTACGTTATGGGATAGTAGGCGGGGCATCGATCCACAAAAATTGCGAGGGTAGCATTTATGGTGGTCAAAGAATTCATCTAATCATATTGACATCCGTAAATGCAACCAATCACCCGTTCAACAGTATGATGGTTGATAAGATCGACGTATAAAGTTGCAAACATGAACTATAAAGTTATAAATGCTTGAAAATACGAACGCGGTTATTAACGGTATATATGATACTAGTTTACTGACATGTGAATTAGCGGTATATATGATACTAGTTTACTGACCCGTGAAATTCACGGGGCTTTAGGAAATCGTTGACAGTGTTTATATAAGAGATCAATTTGTTATATTCTGAAGAAAAAAAAAATTACATGTTAGATTTATGAATAGAAAATATTAATCACATTCTCTCAATATGTTAAAGCATAACCAAATGTTATTAGAAGAGTCAAACCTTCACGTTCATTACTATTATCTTCAGGTTAATACCTTCGGTTTTCAGAACATACATGCAAAATTTATTCTATTCGAGATGTATAACAATCAAATGTCATTTTCTTTATAAACTAGAATCTTTTAACTTAGATGATGTCTTCTACTATGATCTTGTTCTTCTCGCATTCATAAGTGAACACAAAGTTGATGTGGAGCAAACGACAACCACTGTTGGAAGCTTATTAACTGAAGGACCTATTGTTTTGAACTCAAGACCAATGGGTGCTGACGTGCAAGATACGGAACATCCACCACTGTCCCAGAAACATTGTCTCCAACGACAACTGTGTCCCCTTTCGAAGCAGCTTTCTTTTTTATATACCCTAAACCAAAATGCTCATTTCCCTTGTTTCCACCAGTGTAGCTTGTCAACTTTCCTACCTGCAAAAACTTCATACAGGTTATGTTACTGATGGCAAAACTCGCTTTAGCCAGGCCAGTAACTTTGGCCCCGGTCTGCAAGTATCAAAATAGCTAAGACGCTTGCAAAGATAGAAGTACATAAATAAGAACTTTTTTACAAAATACACATCATATAGCTAACTTTATGTCTGTCCTTATTTCTTTTGACATTGATCATATATTTTTTCGGTTTTTCAATTAATTAAAATTGCCAACTCCAATGAAACTGAGACTTGTACCTTCTTTCCTTCGACTGTAATTGGACTGCCAGGTTCCACTGCAGATGAAAGTTGAATCCCCCATAATTTTTGCTTGATGCCATCATATGTGATTAATCTGGCTATGGTTTCTTGTCCTTTGTAACACCCTATATAAGGTTCATATTTAACTTAACTTCTAGAAATATCTGTTTACAAAAAAATCACAGGAATGACAGACGTACCTTTGTTGACAGAAATTGCATTCCACAGACCAGCCTCGAGAACATTAAACTCATCCGTAAGCTCACTACCAGGTGCCGGCCTTCCTGTGGATTTTAAGTTGGATAGAACAAGAGATACTTGTAAGATTAACATGAAGTCATATCACGTTCTGGAAACTGAATGAATATTGAACTCTTTTCTAACAGCACTATCTCAATATGTTCTATTAGTGGCATTTTTTTATTTCTTCATTATCTTATTAACAGCTGCTTAAACAGAAACACCGAAAATCTGATAACATACAAGACCGCTCCAGTTCTAGAAGTAGCTAACGATGTGGTTTCAAAGTTCTACATCAGTTGGGTAGATATTAGTTTTGGCCTTTCAAGGTTACTCCCTTGGGGTGTTGCAATAGGCTTATATAGTTGATAAATTTTGCCGATTGACTGGATAAGTTTTATTAGCATTGCTAACTTAGGGTGGCAAAATAGGTTGGGTCAGGTGGGTTGGAAAGGGTTCAAGACGGGTTCCGGACAAAAAGGGCCAGCTGGCAGGGTGGGGTTAAGTTGACCCGGAAAGACTTTTTTTGTCCATTTTCAAAAATAATTAATTCTTTCAGAATTTTAGTACAAAAACCATATTATAACAATAAAAAAATCTAAGTCTCCACAAAACGATCTGGGAGGTTGTATGCAACAAATATAGATGGGTGACTTGCAAAAATTTTGACCAGTTCGACACATTTGACCCGATATCTTTTTAGCTAATCTTTTGATGTGACACGTTTAATTTAATACACAACCCCAACTAAACCATTCACAAGAAATGGGCCGAATTTGCCACCTCTACTATTACTTAATTCCATAAACTGGATTCAAATTTGACTGCAAGATAGATGTGTATGTCAAAACATCAATATAAACTTGGATACTTTAGAAGAGTTCGATAACTAAATTATACTTATAAACAAGCAATGTAAAATGTTTTGTAAAAAAAAAAAAAAAAAAAAAAAAAAAAAAAAAAAAAAAAAAAAAAAAAAAAAAAAAAGTCTTAATATTTATTTCTTTATTTCGTATTTCTAAAATAAGTGGGCTCATAGGCTGTTCTATTATTTGTTTAGTATACAAACTTTTTTTAAAAATGTTGTAACTAAAATGGAACTAACAAGAAGCAAGTAAAGTAAGCACTAAACCTTGAATAATTCTATATGTTTCCCACGCATTAGAACCCATTGGGGTTGCACCATGACTCAGGAGAGTTTTCCAAATCAGTCCTGCAGCTGCTGGTGGCATCAATAGTGAGAAACCTTCTTCAGAGATGACACTTCCCACTGCCACGGTTACTGGATTACCATCAACCTGCATAGAAAGTAATCAGAGATTGTCTCTCATGAAGAAGAGCATATGCAGAAAAACTAGGAAAATAGCCACTGTTCAGATTGTTGACTTCTGAATGGTCAGCGAGCTTATTTGTAGGCACCAATAAGATCAGTCTCAACTTCTACCTACTAAAGTTACTTCGCTACCATGTAAACATGTGATACTTTTCATCTATTTATTTGTGGTTTGGACTACGCATAGTCAGTGGGTCACTCAGAACTTTCAGGTGAGAAGGATGGCAACAAAAAGACAAGGTGAAGAGTGTCTCCTTGTATCCACCCTGCCTTGGCTTCTCTCCTACCTCATATCAATTGCGACCCTGACACGTTTGAGATAGTCACATTGAACGCTAGGGTGCCCACATTTTTCATTCTTGATTGCATGTACCAAACGTGGCACTTTCAATGCAAAATGATGTAAAAGCAAAACTGTCATTTTGGAATCAAGAGTTTAATTAGCATTCAGTGACTTTATCCATTGTTTGTGAGATTTAAGACGTCGATAACATTTAATTGGCCCATCTTACCAGATTCTAAGCAGGAAATAACGACTACGCATTTTCATTAATAGGGCCCATTGCACCAAATTATATATTACCGTGAGCCCGTTCCGAGATCCCATACCGGATGATTCCTAGTTCAATGTGACTGTTCAGCAGTTCAGCACATTCAACTCAAGTTTACATACAAATACATGTGCTACAAATATTTATCAAAAAAGACATGTTATAGAAATATCTATCAAAACTAGAAAAAACAAAGGCTTAAAATAGATACCTACTTTTGTGAGTGGTCAATTTTGGTGATTAAGTTTTCTTTCCTCTTGTCTTTTTGTTGTTAAAATGGTATTTCCTTTTTCCCTTTTTTCTACTGGTAACTGGATAACCGGTTAAATTGTCCGACTTTTCAAAAGTTGTACTCAAATGCTGACGTGTATACTCATGTGTCTTGATGACGTAGATATTTTTTGCAAATAACCATTTGGTACAAAGTAGTGACTATCTATGTCATCAAGACACATCACAAAACATGTCAGCATTTTAGCATTTCATATGACATACCACACAGTCCTAACCATTAATGCCGAAAAAAAAGTGTAATTAACAGAATGAGAAAAAACAAGGAAAAAAAACAATTTGACCTACCAATAAAGTTTAACTAACAGAACCAAACAAGAAATAAAGTCTAATTCCCAAAACGGACCACTAACAAAAGTAGATATCTAATTTAACCCAAAAGAACTGAGGAATTACAAAGGTGTATAAGGAATTTTTGTAAAAAACTAGATATGGGCTTTCAGCCCCCATATTCACTCGATATGGGGTTGGTTTGTATAAAAAGTCCTACCAGTTGTCATCGGTAAGTATATCTAGGATTTTTTGTGTCATTGTGAGGAAATCACTAAAAGCTAATCAATTTAAATAAACCTTAATTGACAACCTAAATAACAGCCTATATTTATGCTATAAGGTACAACATACAATATATCTAACATCATTTAGTGAGAAGGGTCCTTATAGAACTTTCTTGATGAAGTCGATCTACTGAAAGGCAAAAAGATGTTATGACATAGTGAGGCCTGTCATTAGATAACAAAAACAGAAATTACGAATTTTTTTATGACAAGACACAAAACGAGAAAGTTCAAGAAACAACAAGGGCGATTTTTCTTGCAAATCCGCACAGAAAATGACTTACACTGTAATGCTTATGTGAGCCATAAGGTTGTCCAATAAGGTCACCAAGATTTAGATCCATCATTACCTATTACGATGCCAAAGATTGTATTATTAAAACATTGCACCTCGAGAAGATACAAAACGATTTTATATAAATATTGAAGCTTTTAGTTATAGTTCTATGAAGCCATACTTGATTGCTTTTAGGTCCCACAATTGCAAACAAGCATGTCTTGTCACTGATGTCTTGAATTTCCACCTTATCAGCAAAAAATATGTACCTATTTTCAAAAAAAATCAATTGATGTTCCAGAACTACAAATACAGACTAAAGCCTTAAACTATACCCCGTTACAAAGGTTACACTATTCTTTATTCTCCTTTTGAGGTGTCAAAGCTAACACGTATCTTTAACAGTAGTAGGATTTAATTTATTACAAAAAAACATGTGCCGGGTATATGTTTATTTGACAAAAGGTAACAGAAAGTACGTGGTGAAAGCCCAACAAAGAAATTCAAGAGAATAAGAACATACTTATTAAGCATTTTACTGATACTTTCACTTGTTGATGGTGACACAACAAGGGTAACTGCTGTTTTCTGCAAATCACAAAAAATTGTAAGACTTCAAATCTTATGACAACTCATAAATATAATCAGAAACATAATTACCATGATCCATGCTTGTGCAATATCAATTGTTCGAGCAGTTGGAGTTACAAAGACGGTATCACATCCCTACAAGATTCAGTTCTTGTAAAAAAGGACTACATAGAAACAAATGACTCCATAGAAAACCCGTCAAAACCTGCCTCAAAGACTTACCCTTCCTTCAGAAAGTGCTTCAAAGTTGGCAGTACTTTGGTTGTGAAGAAATTGAATACGATCATCTCCACTGACTTCACATTAACAGAAAATCAGAAAGAGATACAAATTACATTCAAGTTATAGTGATAGAGGAACGGGCCTAATAACAAGAGACAAAGACCAATAATAAATACCATCAACTAATTATAATACAGCACAAATTTTTTATAGTTCCTACATTGGTTTAATATACATTTAAGCCAACTTTTTACTGAACCCCTTTGATCCAGTTACGGAAATGGTTCTTCTTGGCCATCTTGGCGAATATTTTTCTGTTGCAGAACGTTGACTCATATTACTTGCGTAAAAGCTTTCAGGCATACTTCTGAAATTTTATAGAAATAGCGAATAATTCTTCCTCAACCGCGTTCTTTTGCCATCAAAAGTTTCCTAGTTTCTGTATACTTTCTTTGCCTTCTGTATTGGATTTTTCTAGATCTAGTGTATCTCTATCATGAAAATGAGGGTTTATATGACTGCATAATATCAGGCATCGCCACGTGGCAGTATGTAGTCGCCCATAAAGTACAATTATAACTAAATCGGGAGACAAGGTTAGCTCAATAGCTCTTCTAAATGAACCCTTTTGAGTCAAAATGTTTACCTCTTATTCTACCATAATGGGAAAGATCAACAACCTGCAACGAACAAAAAGTAGAGTTACTAAAAAAGTAAAAAGAGTCATTAAAAACAATAGCGGTTACAATCAGGCTAACATACTTATGAAAATCACTTCGAACTTTGAAAAGAAATAGCATTGAGAACTGATAAGAAACTGAGCATTTTCGAATAAAATTGTAGTAGTAACAAAGCTTATGAGTTAAAACATTGCAAAGTTATGACCATTTCGAGCTCTCATATTGAACAATGGTCCATTTCTTGTTTGAACTGGAATCCTAATATAAGATATGTAACAAAAGCTACGCTTCATGAGAAGAGATAACACATGATGTCCTTTGATTAATTTATAATGAATGACAAGTAGCACAAACCCAAGGCATCAAGTTATATATCAAATTAAGTGTTTCATCTATAGGAAAATGAAAAGCATAAAGCACCTTTTAGTACCCACCACGGTGCCATTGTCAGCCGCATCTAGTGCCTCCTCATCATTATTGAATGTTTCAATAACCCAATCTTCTGACACTTTAGCCCCCGCAATAGCCATGTCATCCTACAAGGAATGAAGAATTTAACGTCTATGTGCTCAAAGATGAAGGAGCATGATACACACATTTAACATAGGACATCAAAAATCACCTTTTATTTTGTTTTTAACTTTTAACCGAGTAGAAATTTATACCATGCATTGTCATTTACAGGACTTATTTTACTTCTTCTAGTGTTTAACAAAAATCTATCTACTAGAATACTATATAGTTAAGGTAGGTGGCCCGAAGAAGTAAGCAACTTGCAGGATTTGAACTTCAGACCTCATACTCGGAGTCCTAAGCCCTTACCGCTACACCACCCACGATGTTCATTTACTTCAATTTTGTCCTACATAAAGTAACTTGCTATTAAAAAACTGTTACGATCCCACATGGACCAAGTATGGGATTGGTTGATGGTTTATAATGTCTAGGTGTCCCCTCATCCTTTAAGCTAGCTTTTTGGAGTGAGTTCTAAACTTAGCTTATAAACAATTGATATCAAACTCTTTCGTGAATTGTTCTTCCTTCTATCTCGATTCACCTGACCGTTTGGTTAACCGTATTTCATTTCTTAAGTGATTTCTAATACGGAGTATATCAAAAACTTTAAAAGCCTAACTTTTTAGGCAGGGCCGTCCTCGAGGGTGTTATTTAGGGCCTCAAAACCTTACATATTGATAAAACATTACACATTCCTAAAACCTTGAAATTAACATGTACTTACATAGAGGTCATGGTCAATAGGAGGAGGTGACAAATCAAAAGGTGTGGCGGCGGCGACCACGGTGGTTGACGACGGTTGATTCCGGCGAAGGATGCAAAAGGGTTTGTTGTGAGGGAATGATGGAAGGTGGAAAGAGCGCGTGTAGTTGACGCTCCGGTGGGGGAGTGTGG
Organism: Artemisia annua; assembly: GCA_014162995.1. Lineage (NCBI taxonomy): Eukaryota > Viridiplantae > Streptophyta > Magnoliopsida > Asterales > Asteraceae > Artemisia > Artemisia annua. The sequence goes on from LBNU01022881.1 coordinate 87,932, forward strand.
GAGTGCATATTGTTGTTGTGGATAATGATATTGGAACAGCCATTGTTTATGTTTTTCAACTTTGCCTCACTTGTCCTCCTTTGCTACTTATTTCAACTTCACCATTCACTTCTAAAGTTCTATACTTTAAGGGCCCGTTTGGTTTTTGGTTTGTAGGTGGGTTTTGAATTGGATTTGTATTTGGTATAGGATTGAAAGAAAATAAAATGAATGATAATATTAATTGGGAAAAGTGAATATGGGATGTCTCACATCTAATCTTATATGCGAAATCATACAAAATCACTAAAAAATACGTCATTTTTGTTATTATTTTTTCAAAATATGAGTAGTGGAACTAATATATGCATAGTGAAACGCACTTTAATGGTGAATTAAATTAAACCATTGTTGAATTTATAGCTAACTTGTTGGTTAATGAAATCACCTAACAATATGATGTAGAAAACACATGTATCAACGTAAACCCGACTTAAGTGATGTTGTGATGAAACCAAGAGAAAACACTAATATTGTGAACAACATGATAAAAATGAGCTAGATTTGATGTATTTCTTGTTAAAACGATGTAATTTTTTATGGTTTCGCATGTAAGCTTAGATGTGAGACAGCCCCATTTTCACTATCCTCATATTACTTTTGTTTGTTTTGTAAAATGTAGTTAATAATAGATTTTATATAATATTATTATATAGTAAAAAGGGTCATTTGTATATATTATAAAAATAAAAAGAAAAGTTATACATGCATGTGAGGGTGGTGGCATCGTTCATAAAAATCGATCGGCATCAATCGGCATGCAGCGGCATCACAAAACCATTCGTTCGGCAACATAAATTTGGCAAGGGAATCGGTATTCCTTACCGATTCGGTGTGAAGATTTTGTGACCGTTGTGCATTAATTATTTTCGAACGTTGGGGAGAATTTTGAATTTATGATGATTTCCAAAATAAAAAATAAAATAAAAAATAAATAAAATAAAATAAAAATCCTTTAAATACTAAACCATTTCCATTTTATTCTCACATCTACAATATAATTTCAAATCACACATACAATTTACCTTCTATTAACTATGTCATCATCTTGTTCATCTTCTTCAAACGAGATAATTATTCCCACCGATTCATCCGAAGAATCCGGTAGTACAATCGAAATGTTATTAGCCGCATACGAAGCGCTTGAAGACACGGCAAACTCTACCTTAATCCGTGGTTATGTCAAACGTTTTCGTGATAAAGCTTTAGAAAATCTAATGAATGACTATTTTGTTGAACAACCAAAGTTTAACGAAAAGGT